>CAUYQG010219703.1:0-39507 GCA_963574415.1 Tarsius wallacei | reverse complement strand
TCTAGTTCCATCCAGGTTGCTGCGAAATTCATGATTTTGTTCTTTTTTATGGCTGCGTAGTATTCCATTGTGTATATGTACCACATTTTTTAAATCCAGTCCTCTTTTGATGGACAGCATGGTTGCTTCCAGGTTCTTGCTGGGAAAACTGGCTGACCACATGCAGAAGATTGAAACAATTTCTAATGATGCATCCGATTCAACAATGTTGATGTGTATTACCATGCATAGTAATCAGAAAAAGAGTGGAAAGCTTTCTCTCCTTAGGATGCATCAGTCTCTTTGATTAATATTTGTTAGTAGCTCATGGAGTATAGTGTATGGCCTCGTAAGATGTGGTAATCACAGTCCTAAGAGCTTCTGATTAAGGTAATAAGGGAAAGCTGCAAAGCTGATTCCTCTGCATTGCATCATGGTGACACAGAGGCTGGGATCTCTGTTTTGTTAACTTTTGCACTCTCAGGGCTAAAACTGGTTACTGGCACAGAGTAAACATTTACACATATTTGTTGAATAACTGAGCTTAGACATTATGATATTAAGAGTTGTTTTATGTATGTATATATATATATATTTATTGCCTTTTGTATTTAAGTTTTGTGTCTTAAAGCCACACCAATATAATTTGATATTGTTACTTAAATGATTAAATATAAATTCACCTTAATAATATAAAAGTCACATTTTTTAATAGAATGAGTTTATCTTCTTGAAATAAGTTACATCTGTGTAGGATTTTTCCCCAGAAATATAATAAAATATAAGTAATTTTAAAGTGTTCAATTTAAATTTATTTTGGTGCATTCTGTATATCCTTTATATGTGTACATATATTTACTATGTACATGTATACAGACTATATAGGGAATAATGATATATGTACATATGCACATCTATCTCCTATATATGTATCTACCTATCTATCTATTCTTTTTTTACTGGAAAATATAGTTTATTTAGAAAGTAAACTAGAGAGAGAAGAGATTCACCTCCCCAAGATAGGGGAGGGGGCCCAAACCTTTATCTATTCTTACACATACTAAATACATAAATATAACAGCCAATTACATGATGATGTGAAGATATTCTCTAAATAATGTTTATTTGAAGAGATTTATCACTGTCTGGCACACGTAATAGATGCTCAATTAATATTTCTTGACTAAATGAGAAGAAAAAGAAATTCAAACTTGGCAAGGGTTTTGTGTGTGTCTGTGTGTGTGTGTGTGTGTGTGTGTATAAGGTGAGCACATATACATTCAACAAATTGGGGGATATGTTTATCCATATCACCCAAAACCAAAGATAGCTAAGTTCCATGGGGATTGAAAATGTATCTCAGAGTTTGCATTAGAAAATGGTAGTATTTGGTATTGTTCCATCAGTGTTCCATGTGGTGATGATTAGAATGAATATTTTGTCATTGTTGGGTATTCCAGGCAATCAAGACAGATGAAACTCTCCCCAAATCATTTTATGAAGCTAACATCACACTGACACCAAAACTTCATAAAGATCCAACAAAGAAAGAGAACTACAGGCCAATATCCTTGATCAACATAGATGCCAAAATTGTCAACAAGATTTTAGCAAATGGGATCCAACAACACACTCAAAAATCATCCACCATGACCAAATAAGCTTCATTCCTGGGATGCAGGGCTCGTTCAAATTCTGCAAGACCGTAATGTAATTAAATACATCCACAGATGTATAAACAAGAACAGCATGATAATATAATTAGATGCAGAAAAAGCTCTCAATAAAATCCAGCATCCCTTCTTGATAAAAACCCTTGAACACCTAAGCATAGAGGGAACATACCTCAAAATAGTAAGAGCCATCTACAATAAATCTACAGCCAACATATTGCTAAACAGACAGAAATTGGAAGCATTTCTCCTGAAAACCAGAACAAGACAAGGCTGCCCGCTCTCATCCCTCCTGTTCAGCAAAGTGCTGGGAGTCCTCACTAAAACAATCAGACAAGAGAAGGAAATCAGGGGTATCCAGATTGAAAAAGAGGAAGTTAAGTTATCCCTCTTTGCTGATGATATGATCCTATACCTTGAAAACCCAAGAGAATCTGTTAAAAACCTCCTTGCTTTGATACAGAGCTTTGGCAAAGTCTCGGGGTACAAAATAAATGTGCAAAAGACAGTCACATTCTTATATACCAACAGCAAACAGGCAGAGAAACAAATAAAAGACACAATCCCATTCACAATAGCCACACAAAAAAATGAAATACCTCAGCATCTTCCTAACCAGAGAAATGGAAGACTTTTACAATGAAAACTACAAAACACAGCTCAAAGAAATCCAAGAAGACACAAACAAATGGAAAAATATTCCATGCTCAGGGATAGGAAGAATCAACATTGTTACGATGTCCATCCTACCAAAGGCAATCTACAGATTCAATGCAATACCCATTAAATACTAACATCATTCTTCTCAGACCTGGAAACAACAACACAGAAATTCATATGAAAACATAAATGACCATGAATAACCAAAACAATCCTCAGCAAAAGAAACAAAGCAGGAGGTCTTACACTTCCAGACTTTAAACTTTATTATAAGGCTACAATAATCAAAACAGCCTGGTATTGGTACAAGAACAGGCATATAGAACAATCGAACAGCATAGAGATTCCAGAAGCAAAATCTCAATTTCTCAACCAATTCATCTTTAACAAAACTTCCAACACCAACCACTGGAGAGAGGAGAACCTATTCAGTAAATGGTGCTGGGAGAACTGGCTGACCACATGCAGAAGATTGAAACAGGACCCCTATCTATCATCAGACACAAAAATCAACTCTAAATGGATCAAAGACCTAAACATAAAACCTGAAACTATAGAAATCTTAAAAACACAGGAGACACCCTTATGGAAATGGGAATAGGCAACCAATTCCTGATCAAAATCCCAAATGCCCGTGCCATAAGAAATAAGACAAGTGGGGTCTCATCAAACTGAAAACTTCTGCAATGCAAAATAAACCATCAAGAGTGGGGTGACAGCCCACAAAATGGGACAAAATATTTGCCAACTGAATATCTGACAAAGGCCTAACATCTAGGATCTACAAGGAACTCAAATCTCAAATGTGCTGGGGGTGGGGGGTGGGGTGGGGGGCGAGGTGTGGGGACAGAACCAAACAAACCTATTAAGAAGATGGGCAAAAGATTTGAATAGACATTTCTCAAAAGAAGACATACAAGCAGCCAACAGATACATGAAAAAATGCTCAGCTTCATTAATCATCAAAGAAATGTGAATTGAAACCACACCGAGACACCACCTAACCCTGGTAAGAATGGCCATCATTAATAAACCAAAACACAACAGATGCTGGTGAGGATGCAGAGAAAAGGGAACTCTTCTACACTGTTGGTGAGGATGCAAACTTGTTCAATATCTATGGAAAAGAGTGATGATTCCTAAAAGAACTAGAAATTGACCTTCCGTATGACCTGGCAATCCTTCTGGGAAATTAGCTGGAGGAACTCCAATCATTCTACAAAAAAGTTATCTGTACATGCATGTTTATTGCAACACTATTCACAATAACAAAAACATGGAACCAACCATGCTGCCCATCCATCGAAACTGGACTGGATAAAAAAATGTGGTACATAAACATGATGAAATATTATGCAGCCATGAAGAAGGACAAATTTATGGACTTCGCAGCAACTTGAATGGATTTAGAGTCTATACTACTCAGTGATCTATCACAAAAACAAAGAACTGAGTGCCCCGTGTTCTCACTTGTAAGTGGACCCTGGATATTTATCATAATACTATGAGAAAGGGATTGGCAGTAGCAGGAAACTGCTAGGAGCAGCGGGTGCGGGGACTGGTACATAATATCAATAAGGGTGCCTGATCTCAAATCAGGGGAAGTGGGGACTAACTTTACCTGTATGATGACCACTTGTATACCTAATTCTGAATTGTACCCCACATCTTTAAAAAAAAATAAAGGAAAAGCAAAAGAAAATTGTAGGACAGTTCTAATCTATAAACCGTTCTTTTGAAATCTGGGGTCTTTTTGGTAGTCTATAGTAATTGACTCCTTCAGGACAGGAAGTAAAGTCATATGATGGGCAATCATTTTCCTGAGTGAAAAAAATATCTGTCTGGTGGAAATTAATATAAGTAGTTCCCCACTTAGCGATTGGTTACTGTTCAAAAGTTTGTGAGTTTGCTATCTGAACACAGAACAAACATTTTTTTTCAGGGAAACAAGTTTTCTAATATGAAGACCAATAATAAAAGTGGTATAAAATTGAAGGTCTTTGATGACAGTTGAAGTACTTAAGATAACAGCATTAAAATATTGGGCTTTATGTCTTAAGAACAATTGTGTGATTATAAATCCTGAGCAAAAACTGCAGTGTTGAATTCATGGTCAGACCTCCAGCAAGGTCAAATTTTATAAAGATATTTCCTTCCAGAAAGAATAGAATAGAAAGTAGCAGACAGTCTATAGGAGCTGAATTTCATTACTACTTAAGGAATCTTGTTCACAATCCACTTGAGATCTTTACTTCTTATTCTTTGGCTTTGCTTTTAGTAGTGTCACAAAAGATGCATCTTATTCTTTGGCTTTGCTTTTAGTAGTATCACAAAAGATGCATTTCCCTAGAATCCAAGTTCATTTTCTTTAACTATTCTTTCTTGATATTTTTTTCATGTAGTAACAGGAACATTTCTGTGTTTGTAAGCTCTCAGTACTTCAGAGAACATACTGAGAAACCTACTGAAAACTACTAAGAATGCAACCTTTTAACAGATTGAATGCTTTGGTTACAGATTATTTCTCAAACTGTTTTTGTGTCATCCTTTTTTGATGATGACTAGAAGATGCTGCAAATAAATATCTTTTTTTTAACATTCATGTCTTCATTTATCAATACTGTGTTCATTATAAACTTTAAGGGAGCATGGGGACTTCAGGAAGAATGCAGTTGACCTTGTGAGAAACTGAGGAATGCATGGTGGATTGGTGGCTCAATTTCGAACAACACACTTTCCCAGAGGGATCCTTCTACCAGGATCTGTGCCCTGTGCCCTCCACAGTGTGGACTGGAATTGAAGGAGATATGTAGCTATGCTCTGACAAAATCTCTGTCTCAACATGCTTTGAATAACATTTAGAGAAGTATATACTTTCAAGCTTGCCATGAATAGAAGAGCAGATTCCAACTAAAATTTTTCTCAGGACATTATGATCGACCAAACTGGTATAATTATAGGACACCACTAAAGTGTTTGACTAATAAATTTGCATACAAAGTGATAGTGTAATATGTTGCCTAGAAATCATCAATATTTCAGTGTGAGGAAGGTAACACAAGCATATCTCTTAAAAAGCTGAGACAACAAACCTTTTTAGAGAAGCTGTGGAATATTCACAAAAGTTGCCATATAATAGGCCAAGGATGAAGCTTCCACATATTCCTAATATAAACATCAGGAAGAATATGCTGGTATCATAATGTGGAATTATTAGAAATCAGTAACAAATGAGTATATTTAATAATTCTATATTTCTTCAATATAAGCAGCAATATTCTCTCTAGACTGCTAATTCTGCTTAAGAAATTTAAGTGTTTAAAAAATGACAGGTAATAAGACTGTCCTTTAATAACACATCAAGCTTATCTGGTCAGGCATGGTGACTCACGCCTGTAATCACAGCATTTGGGAGGCTCAGGCAGGAGGACTGCTTGAGTCCAGGAGTTCGAGACCAGCCTAGGCAGCATAGCAAGACCTCATCGCTACCAAAAATAATAAATAAATAAATAACATAGCAAGCTTATCAATAATCTAACAGCTGAGGCAATGGGTAGTAGACAATCTTATTAAAGCAAATGCTTAAGTCCTACAAGCAGAATTATTGCCTGTTGTTTTTCTGTGCAAGTACTTCGTGGTACCAATGAATTACCTTATTTTTCATTATTTTTCTTGTATTTTATAATTTTTCCACAATCAGTATGCATTATTACTCTTTTAAAATTTTTTATTAAATTATTTTTAAATTTTAAAGATGGGTACAATTCAGGGTTAGGTATGCAAATGTTCATTATGCATGTACTCTTGTTGATGAGTACATGCCCCTCCCCTGGCAGATTCCCACTACTGTCAATCTCACCCCTGCCCTCCCCTGGCAGTATCCCACTACTGTCAATCCTTTTCTTATAGGATTACGATAATTGTTCAAGGTCTGCTTATAAGTGGGAGCATGTGATACTCAGTTCTTTGCTTCTGTGATAGGTCACTCAGTATTATAGATTCTAAGTCCTTCCAGGTTGCTGTGAAGTTCATAATTTTGTCCTTCTTTGTGTTGCATAATATTCCATTTTGTATATGTACCACATTTTTTTTTTATCCAGTCCTCTTTTGATGGGCAGCATGGCTGGTTCCATGTTTTTGCTATTGTGAACAATGCTGCAATAAGCATATGTGTGCAGGTATCTTTTTCATAGAGTGATTTGAGTTTCTCCAGGTATATTCCCAGGAGGGGGATTGCGGAGTCGTACAGAAGGTTGATTTTTAGAACTTTGAGGAATCGCCAAACTGTTTTCCCAAGAAGTTGTGTCAGTTTACACTCCCATGAACAGTGTAGAAGTATTCCCTTTTCACCCCATCCTCTCCAGCATCTGTTGTTTTTTAAGTTATTGATAATGGCCATCCTGATTGGAGTTAGGTAATATCTCAGTGTGGTTTTAATTTGCATTTCTTTGATGATTAGTGAGGCTGAGCATTTATTCATGTATCTGTTGTCTGCTTGTATGTCTTCTTTTGAGAAGTGTCTATTCATACTTTTGCCCACTTAATAACAGGGTTTTTTTTTTTTATTTTTGGCATGTTTGAGTTCCTTGTAGATCCTAGATGTTAGGCCTTTGTCAGACAGTATGCATTACTCTTAAAATGAAAAATCCCAAGAAAAATAGAGTACACTTCTGGCAAGAAGCAGTTTCAAAACCTACTCTTAGAGAGTAGCCTATATCAGGAAAATCTAATTTTCTCATGAAAATAAAATCTTTTCGTAACTCAGTGTTTCAGATATATAGGATGTGTGTTTGGTAAGGAAATTATACTATAAAAACCACTAAGTTTTCTTAGAAAAAAGTAAAGTCAGTACTTTCTCAGCATTTACATTTCGTAAGAGTAGCAACTGGGTTCATTGACATTCAACAGTTTAAATAAACTCAACAGTAAGTGTGTAAGGCCTTGTGGGCGGTGTTGTTGCTGCTCTGCCTATGTCCTCCTGGATCACCCTGAAGGTCAGCTTGGCTGTGGTGGGTGGCTGCTGTATCTACCACCAACTTCCTGCCTGGGGACTTGGGTCTCTGCCTGGGCCTGCTTCGGCTTCTCCGAGAAATGCTTGGCCTGACATAGGGCAGGCCAGAAGTGACTTGAGTTAATCCTCCCAGGAGCAACCCTCAAAACAGGAGGGACGATTTGAGGCATGTCCTACCCAGTTTCTCAGGAGGTCCTCAGCAGGACTGGGATCCAGCTGCCCTAGGCTGACATCTGCTCATGAATGCACCTTCCCAACTTTTCTTCCCTCACTATGTAACTTCCTTAGTCCTCCATTCCCAAATACACTTCTTGCATCCAAATCCTGTGCCACAGTCTGTCTTCTGACAGGGGAGCACAATCTGAGGTTGCATGCTAGTTGTTAGATAGCTGCTTGAAACAAGGGCTTTTTGGGTGTGCATTTTCTCTGGAATTTCTGATAATTAACATGTCCCTAGCACATATACAAATGAGATGTTTTCCTAGGCCTCAGCTAGCTCTGAATCTAGCAGGGAAGACAGACAAGTACTCTATACAATGTGGTAACTAAATTAATTTCTATAGATGACACAGCAAAAGTGCTCTGGCAAGTAGTTAATGATTAGAAATTTGGAGATTAGCGAAGGCTTCAAGGAGGAGGTGGTAGTAAGTCAGGTGCTTGAAGGTTGTCTAAGTTTTCATCAAACAGGGAATAAGGATTGAGATGACATTCAAGGCAAATGAAAGAGCAGTGGCAAAGTCACAGAAGGGTTAAGGTACATGGACAATTGAAGGAAAATAACACTGTTTTTGGGCTGAATCTCAGAGTGTATGTAGTAACAGGACAGAAAGAAAAATGAATCTAAGGGCAACCTGGACATTTGAGGGAGCCCTGAATAGAGTTGGGGGAGAATGTTTCACAATTGTAGATAAAGAACTATTTTTTTTTCATGTGACTTCTAAAAAAAAAAAAATCCTCACCCACGCATTGACAGTCATTTCCTTTGCTAACATTATTTTGAAAGTCTGACTCACTAGTAGAGCATTTTTTTCTGAAACTCAAGACATTTAGAATTTGAATATATTTTTCTTTTTTTTCTTAAAGAGGACAAGAAAAAGAGAATGAAGCTTCCCTTCTTGCCTGGAATTTCAACACATGTTTATATCTTGCATTGTGCATTTGTTTAGAATTCACTTATTGAAGTCTTCCATTCTGAAGCTATCCTGAACCCCACTTTTTTCCTGAAGGTGACTATGATGTGCTTGTTCTCCTTGTATAAATAAGTTTGTCGATAGGAAGATCTGGGAGACCAATGCACTGATTATGAATGGTGAGACAAGCACTGTTCTGGAAACCAGGAGACCTGGATTCTAACTCTACATCTTTCTTACCTTGGCTTTTTGGCCTTGAGCAAGTCATTAAAACTTTCACCATCTGAGGTATTGGATTAGAAGATCTCTAAAATCTCTTATTGTCCAAACCTCTTGTGATTAAATCAAGGTCAGAGGATAAAACCGAGTCTCTTATGCATGTCACTAAAAAAAAAATTTTGAAAATTGATGACATAACTTTTTGAAAAACATGCAAATATCATTGCCACTAGTTCCTTTAAAATATTTATTTTTCTGATAATTTAATGTAAGCCCCATCAATTAAAATAAGCATAGTAGTGCTCATATGAAACAATAATTTTCTAAAATGTGTGTAATGGTACCAGACCTTGTGGTAGACTCCATTAGTTGCTAGAAAGATGATAGCATTTCACTAAGGAATGAATCACAACCAAATAACTAGATGTTGAATGTACTTCCTACTGAAATGCAGACATAACTGATAGATAATAGTCTGTTTTTAGTTCTAGTGTTCCTTAAGATATTGTTGTAGCACAGAATGAGGTTAAAAAGAATCCTGTCTATATATTCTGAATGGAAGAGTAGCCAGAGAAGCAGTTCTCATAATATACTGCTACTTTCTTTTATCATGTACTTTCTAAATCAATTTGTTGTTCTATATCAAGAAATACTTTAGCTTACTCATTGGATGATTTTTTTTCCCTTACTTGATTGTTGAAAAGGTTTTAACTTACAGAGAAATAAATAAGAAAGCAGGAGCTGTGAACACAGTGAGCTCCAGGACAGGCAAGAGCATCAGGGAAGATGTTCTTTTGCCCAAGGGTAGCTCTTGTTAAGAGTGCTGAACACAGCAGCATTCTATACCAACTTCTTCAAATTTAGAAATCTAAAGTAAAATACCAGTACTATCTGGGGAATCTGAAAATAAAAACTGCTGTGCTCAATAATTTTTATTTTTTTAAATCATTGGGTTTGAGAAAACTTTAGCCTGATTATTTACTTTTTTAGACATCAAACAGTTCAGGGGACTACAAAACAAACTATACTTTGAACCTAATAGTACAATGACAAAATAACTATTTTCTTCCTGAAACATTTGAAGATATGTCAATGTACTTCTTAAGGCAAAATTTCTGGTTCTAAAAATCTTTTTTTTTTTTTTTTGAGTTGGAATCTCACTCCATCACCCAGGTTGGAGTGCAGTGGCACACTCAAGGCCACCCCAGCGTCGACCTGCTGGGCTATAGCGATCCTTCTGCCTCAGCCTTCCAAGTAGCCAGAACTACAGGCATGTGCTATCAAGCCTAGCTATTTTTTTTTTAATTGTAGAGACAAGGTCTTGCCAAGTTGCCCCGGGGTGGTGTTGAACCTGCAGGCTCAGGCAATCCACTTGCCTCAGCCTCCCAAAGCGCTGGGATTACAGGTTGAGCCACCGAGCCTGGCCAATCCACAAATCTTAAAGTCATAAAAATGGTTTTGGTGAGAAATATTGAGGAGATCAGGCAGGTAGGGTGAAGAGAGAGAATTAGTATTCATGACATGCTCACTCTGTACAAGCTGCCCTGTTATATACTTTATTTATGTTAATTTATATAGTTCTTAAAAACAACTCCATGAAGGAAGTGTGATCTTTATTTTACAGATGATAGAGCTGAGGTTCATTGAAGTTGATTAACTTGCCCAAGACACTATAGTTGTATTATATACCTCTGCTGGAATTGAAAGCACATACTAGATATTTTCCAAGAATCAAATCACTACCATTTAATTTTAATTCAAGCACAGTGTGAACAGAAGTCCATGATTGTTAAATGACTGCAGATTTTGGGTACCACAGGACATACTGGCAGACTGGTGGGACCTCAGTTGTGTTTGATGGAAGGTGTGATGCACTTGGTGGTAGAGATGAGGACTGAATCATTGGAAGCTGATGACTGACCACAGGGAACCACAGGGAACCTGTTGCTTATTATGTGAAGCAAGTGAGGCCTTTGCCTCAAGGGTAAAAATGTAAGGGGGTACCCAAAACTCAGTAATCAAGATTAAAACATAACTTAATGCAATTACTTAAAAAATTCCATCAGCAAATGAATTGAATATGGCCCATAGGACAACCATCTGTTATTGTCAGTAACACAAGGGCTCTGAGTTCCAAACTGCTTCAAATACTGAACTTTATCTCTTAGATGTCTAGGGAAGAAGATCTGACTGAGTGAAATCAGAATAAAAGACTGTCTACTGGGATCAGGTACTGTGTTTGGGAGGTATAGGGTGATATTTTCTCTGGTCCCACCTTTTAGCAGGAATCTCCTACCTTTTTAGAGCAGGAGCTAGACCTGGGGTGACCTAGTGTCCAGGTTTGCCCAAACTACCCAGTTTTCACCACTGAAAGAACCACATCTCTGAAAGCTTCTTGGTCCTGGGCAAACTGAGATGGCTTGTCTTCCTAGCAGAGGGGATGTCCTTTGAATCATATTGAGAGACAGAGAAAGAGGGAGAGGGAGGGGAGAAAGAGAGAGAGAGAGGGAAAGGGAGAGAAAGGAAGAGAGAGAGAAAGAGAGAGAGAGAGAGAAAGAGAGAGAGAGAGAGAGAGAGAGAGAGAGGATATGTGGATATTCTTTTATTATGTCTGGGACATTCAGTTATTATGTTTTAGAGTTTCACATAGATATTTCCATCTAAATTTGACTATTAAAATTAGAGTTATGCCAATTGGGGTGAAGTCACAAGTGATGTAATTCATGTGTTCCCATACTACATCAATCTGGAAATGAGATATGGGGAATCATAGTCTTGGTGTTGTGATTCCTCTGGAAGATACCAATACTTGCTATCTTGGGTCCTCCAACTCACTTCAAAACCTGTTCTACTTATTCCTGAAGTCCCTAGGGGGCATTGCACCTGCCATATTGGGCAAGTCCTCTTTGCTTCCAGTGTTTGACGTGGACATTGGTGACCATCACTATGATTGAGGATTTGGGGTTTCCAAAGTAGCCAGAGCAGCCAATTGTCCATACTTCGAGCAGTGGTGACTTCTGCTATATTCAGTTACACTCACTGAGTTGAAATTTGTTTCCCAAGTCGTCTCTCTCTCTTTCTTTATTTTCTTTTCCAAAGAATTCCTTGTACCTTCTCTTTTCCCCACCCAATTTAGATCTGAATGAAAGTCTAATTAAACCCCCTCCAAAAGAAACAGAATTACTATAAAGCTGGAGAAGTTGAAGTTTCAGGGCCCCCTAAGTGGATTTTTACTAATTTTGTGTTTTTTAGAAAAGAAGACCCCTGGATCCATGCTGTGTACTGAATTTTGTCCTCGTCACCCCAATTCATATAAACGTATTTGGAGATAGGGGTTTTAGGGGGTAATTAAGGTTAAGCAAAGCTATAAGAGTGGAGTCCTAATCTGATAGGACTGGTGACCTTATAAGAAGAGGAATCTCTCTCACTCTCTCTCTCCCCCTCCTTCACCCCCACTCCCACCCCCATGTGATCATGTAGTAAGAAGGTAGCCTTCTGTAAGCTAGAAAGAGAGTCCTCTCCAGAAACCCATCATGCTGGCAGTCTAATCTCAGACTTCTAGCCTCCAGAGCTGTGAGAAAATACATCTGTGTTGTTTAAACCACTCATCCTGTGGTATTTTGTTATGACAGCCCGAGTGGACTAAGACAATTAATTTCATTCATGAACCTGTATTCAGCCATTAGGAATGCAAATTGGAATCTTTCTTACCCTACATTGCAGTGATAACTAATGACCCAGAAGGGGAAAATCAACCCAGAGACAGGAATACATTTTGATCAGAGAATTGATAGCAATTTCATTAACAGGAGCCTATTGTTGTGAACATCAGCAGTAGTTTTAAGAATAAAAACCATAAGGAGAACGAGTTTTCCTTTGTTTGAGCAACTCACACTAAACAAATTTGGGAGTTTAGTGTTGGGGGCCATTTCTGAATGGAGGCAGCATAACATGGTGGTTGAAATATTTAGATCTGCTATTTGTTATCTGTGTGAAAGTGGACATGCTATTTCATCTTTCTTTGCATCAGTTCCCCATCTCTATATCACAGAGTGGCTGTGAAGAACAGATTTTATAAAATGTGTAAGGCATTTAGAACAGAGCTTACATAGCAAATGCTCAATACATATTATGCATTTCACTTATATTAAGACATTTTCAGTGTTCCCTAAATGAATGGTATTTTCATTTGTCCAGTTGTACAAACTCTTGACTACACCTTGTGCCTGAACCAATAACCAGTCTACTTCTATGTCCTGTCAATGTCATCTTCTGAATAGTCAGTTAATCCACTTCTCTCTGTCTCCACTACAGGAAGAAAGTTTTCTCTGGGAAATGAGAGTTCTTCCTGGCCTCCCAGAGAGGGTAGAGTGGCTAAAAATCTTGACAACACACTTAGATTTTCACCATTTACTGCAATAGCTTAATTCATCTTGCTTGGCCTTCCCCTCCCCCTATTTATTCCCCATACCTTTGGAAGAGTGGATTTTCAGAAAACATATCTGGTTATATTACTCTCTTCCCCTCCCCCATGCTTTTCCAGCTTAAAATGCTCAATGATTTGTCCTTGCTTTAACGATGAAAATAAACCTTTATCAACCTTCCCTTTAACTATTCACCCTCCTACTGCTTCTATCTCAGCCATTAAGATTTTCTTTCAGTTACCAGAATGTGCTAAGTTCCCTCTAAGAACAGGATCATTACAAGTAGTTTTCCCTTTGTCCTTAAGGCTTTCCTGGAACCTCCCCCAACCATGAGCAGTTGGCTCATCATAGTTCAACTCAAGTGTCCCTTCCTAGGGACACCTGTCTTGATTGCAATCCTCCTCTTTCCAAATCTAGGTAAGTTTTCTTTGTGAATTGTTAGAGCTTCTCTCTCAGATTGTAAACTTCATGAAAGATGATGCCTACTTTTGCTCCCCATCATACCTCTAGTGCCTAGGAGAGTGCTTGGCTCTTAGATAATACTCAGTCAATATGTGTTGAGTGGATGAATTCATGAAGGAATGACCTGTGAGAGAGGGTTCCAGTTGCTTGGCTGTTGGATGTTGTCTATACTCTTCTCTGACACATGCTTTAATTGTTCACTTAGGCCAATAGGGCCTGGGAAACATGGATTATGAGTGCTATCATTTTGAAAAATCACATTACATTATTCATCATCATTGAAATATTCAAACCTACATTTACCTAACATACTTTATTTGAATGTCTGAATACAAGAAAATATTTCCAAATAGCCTTATTAGGGCATAAACTTAGTTGTACTCTCTCTGCATTAAGGCTTAGACTCATAAAATTCTTAATTAAGACTCAGTTTCACTTTCAGTGCTGACAACAAATTTCTAAACATTCAGAAAATAAAGTTTGCAACTGAAAGTAGTTTTTGATTTGTATGTATCATTTTTCTGTGACTCTGAGGAAGAAGGAAAGGTGGTATTTATTGAGCAACACTTAGAAAAAAACATTTATTAAGCAGAAAACGTATTATTTTACTCTTCAAGCTATTATGGTATTATAAAGCTCACTTTCATATGTAGAAATGGAGATGAAAGATTATTTTTATCTGGTTGTCTTGACTGGTAATGGTAAAAGTGAGTTTCAAAATTCCAGAACTTTTGACTATAAAGTGCTGCTGGTGTGCTGTGCTGCCTCTGCCTTTAGGATTGCCAAGAACTTGTCTGTTGCCCTCCTGGCAGGAGGTAGCCAACACCCTGCAGGAGGGTTGCTTAGGTGTTAAACAAGTTCTAGGTTCCTACTTTCTTCCCTCTCTCCTTTTTTCCTTCCCTCCCTCCCTCTCTTCTTTCCTAGAGAAATTGTTCAAGTTGCTTAAGTCGAATTTTCTCTCTCTTGTCTTTCATTTAGCTGTTTATTTCTTTCTGTATGATTTTTTGGTATGTTATCCAGAGTTACATGACATTAAGAAATACTCAGGAAATAAGTGGATTTAATTCTTCATGCTTAAAAAAATACTACAGTCATATTCAAATTCTTTAATACTGAAATCATTTTCTACATCATCCTGCCACAAACTCTAGATAAAAGTTGCGTGTACAGACAGACACTTCAATCCTCCATATATGAACTCTTCCATTCTGTTATTTATTTAATTCTCTTCCTGAAGTAGGACAGGAGTGCATTCCAATTCGGGTAAATAAAGATTGCATTGTTCCTTCTCATATAATTTACTACGGATTGGCACATATTAGAGTCAGTTGCAAAGACCGGAATTGGATTGAAGTGGAGTGCAGCTGTTATACTCCTGTGTACAAACAGCTTCCAAATAACGGTCCAAAGCAGGCTTCCAACAGAGCTCAGTGATCCTGCCAGCAATTTTTCTCATTGCCCTGGGATGTAATTCAGCTGAGCTAGGAGGCTTAAACTCAGCAGACTGTCTTTTAAAACAGCTTAGTCAAAATTACTTTTAAAATACAGAAAATGTCCTGAGGCTTGGTATATATAAATATACATACATATACTATACAGTATATGTATACATATAGTATATGTATATTTTTGACACTGATTTTCTAAACACTGTGATTTTTATTCCACATTGTGTCAGTCCCACACATCTCCTGGGATCCCTCTGACATGGAATCTATTGGTTTTCCAGCAGTGATAATTTCATGTAAAATCTCATATCTGATCTGAAATATTTTCTCTTGGTTCATTGGTTACTTTACATCAATATTAACCATGGTGATATACTGAGATATAATTCTGTCGGTTCATGACTGTACCAATAACTATATATACAAATAGGCATGACTAAATTCAGCTTGTTTTAAATATTTTGATTTAGCTAAACTGCAGAATAGATTGAATTATTCTCATTCTGTTTATTGATGTGTAGGCCATGAGAGGTGGGGAGGAACAAGTATGATCGATTGATCATTATGGATTTTATTGATACAGACAATATAAATCATCATTAATTTAACAAATGTTAACTGAGACTAGTGGGCCCCAGTTATTACATTAGGCTCTAGAAATGCAGAGGTAAAAATCAGTCTCATTGTCAGAACAGTCAGGTTTTTGTTGTTGTTTGTTTTGAGACAGGGTCTCACTCTGATTGGACCAGGCTGGGGTGCAGTGGTCCAATCATAGCTCACTGCAACCTCAAACTCCTGGGCTCAGGCCATCCTTGCACCTCAGCCTCCCAAACTGCTGGGACTACAGGCGCACACCACCATGTCTGACTAATTTTTTTATTTTTGGTTGAGATGAGGTTTCACTATGTTGTCCAGGCTGGTCTCAAATTTCTGACCTCAAGTGTTCCTCCCACTTCGGTCTCCCAAAGTGCTGAAACTACAGGTGTGAGCCACTTCCCACCCCCAGCCAGAGCAGTCAGTTTCTTAAGGAGATATCCCTGCAAACAGGGAGAATATAGATGATAGATGCTATAAAAAATGTATGTGCAAAATAATCAGGAACTAGGAAAAGGATTATCTAACCCTACCAGCAAAAGAGAAGGTTTTACAAAGGAGGCAATGACTGAGGAGGCAATAAAAGGTGTTTGAGGTGTTTTGACACAGGGGCAAAAGGGACGAGTCAGGGAAGAACACTCTCATTGAGGGAATAGTGTACACAGGGGTGCAAACTTGTAGAGTTTGAATCATTCAGGATGCTACAAATGGGAATTTCAGGAGAGAAAGTGTGAGCAGGGAAGTGGCAGGAGACAACCCTGGATAAATAGGCCAAAATCAGAGTGGGAGGAATGCTTCATGCCATGAAAATGAGATTAGATTTTTATGCCTCAAAGTAATTGAGAACTTTTGAGAATCTTAAACTTGAGACTGTCATAGTCATTAGACATATCATTCTAGAGGTACAAGGGGGAATGGACTGAATGAGGGCAAAACTGAGACATGGAAATGTATAAGGAGGCTATTACTATAATATAGGTGAGAAATGATAGATGCCTGGACTAGGGAGATACAAGGAAGGCAGTGAGTTATGAGATGTCTAGAGATGGTAGAAGTTATTGGTAATTGACTTAATGTGGGATGTGGGCACTGGGTGGGAAAGAGAGAGGGAGAACCCTAAGATGCCTTTGAGTTTTTGTTTTATGCAACTACATGGATGATTATATGTTTTCCTGAGATAATAAATTTAGAAGGTAGGGCAGGTGTGTGGGGGGGATGTTGAATTCAATTTTGATAAATGATAAATGCAAGGTATGTAAGTGATTTTCCAGTTGTCATGTAGAGTGTGCTGTCTGGTACGGACAGGACCCTGGAGCTCAGCGGGGATGCGGGGATGTGTTTATAGATGAGCTTATAGATTATTGTTGGAAACATGTTGGCAGATGAAGTTGCCCAGGAAATGTGAAGCAAGAAGACAAGGCAAAGGGTGAAGGCCTGAGGTGCACCAACGTTCATGAAGAGCACACAGGTGGAGAATTCTACAAACAAACTGCGTAAAAGTTTGGAAGAAGAGTAAGAGGAGGGCTGAGGAAGCATGGCATCACTGAAACCAAGACAGTCCTCTTTGTATTCCAGCAGTCCTGAAGAGAAGAACAAACCACATTTTAAAAGACTTCAGATATTGTCCAGATATCCCCTGTGGTTTCGTATTTTATTTCTTTTCCTTCTGCAATGCCCTTTCCAATCTCAGCTAAAATGATAACTCTGCCATTAAGCCTTCCTTGATCACTGTACCTTATAGGTACAGTGACCATTTATGTCCAAATCCCTGATGGCATTCATCAGAAATTACCTTTGTAATTATATATGTCCATTTTGTTCAGCTAGACAAGAGACATGTATTTAAGCATGGCTTGCCTGTGGTAGATGTCTCAAGACAGTTCATTAGTGGCAGAGCCTGAGAGAGGGACTCAGGTGCACAAAATTCATTGAGGGCGTGCTCATCACAGAAAACCTGGAGAGGATGCAGGATGTGGTCTCAGGTTGCCTAGTCTTGCTTGGCCTGGTCCACAGGAGCTAGGGAGAGTAAATTGCATCATAAAGTTGTCCTCCCTTGAGGCAAGGGTGTTTGGATTTTGTACTCCTGGAGTACAGTGGTATGATCATGGCTTACTGCAGCCTTGACCTATTAATACTTGGCTCAGGTGATCTTCCCATCTCAACCTCCCTGGTAGCTGGGTCTACAGGTGTGTACACCACACTTAGCTAATTTTTAAATTTTTTTTCTAGAGATGAAGTCTTGCTATGTGGCCTAGGATAGTCTTGGACTATTGTAGGATGTGGTCTCAGGTTGTCTAGACTTGCTTGGCCTGGACCATAGGAGCTAGGGAGAGTAAATTGAACCATAAAGTTGTCCTCTCTTGGGGCAAGGGTGTTTGGATTTTGTACTCCTAAGACAGCCAAGAGCAAGTTTCTGGAGAAGGTCATAGGTGTCAGTCATTAATTAGTCCAGCCCTGGCAGCAAATAGGGGAAGGGTGTGATGGCAGACACAAGGGCATCAACAGTGCCCACTGCAGCAGGCAGGTATGCAAAAGTTCAGTGATTGCTTTGGATGTCCTGGACTTTGGCTTTTTTGGAGTTTAGTTGGAAAGCTATGGCAAAGAGAAATAGTCTCTCTCTTCTCCTCTGTGTCTATCCCTCTTCCTCTAAACTCCAATCTTTTTTGTTTAAAATGAGACTATATTTTTAATATTTCCTCTATTGGGGAAAATAACAAAAAGTTTAAAGAAGAACATAAGCATTGCCCTAAATTCTAACACCTTAAGATAATTACTGTTAACTTCTCAAAAGTCTCAAGATTTCTTCAAATCTTTATAAAAACATTTTGGTCAAGATCATTCTGCAAAGTAAATAAAAATAATCATTTTACTTCATTAACTTAAGATTTGTACCATTATTAAATCTATGACTAGATAAAATTTTGTTATGTGATTGAACTATTATTTATTATTACCATTTTCTTAATATGAGGCTTTTAAGTTTCCTATATTTTCACTTTTGTAAAAAATAGTTCAGGCTGGGCACGGTGGTTCATGCCGATAATCTCAGTACTTTGGATATCTGAGGTTGAGGATAGCCAGCAGTTTGAGACCAGCCTGGGCAACATAGTGAGACCCTGTCTTTATAAAAAAGAAAAGGAAAGAAAAAATACTTTGCATAATAATCCTTCTTCATATTTTAGTTTATTTCCTTAGAATAAATCCCCCAAAATTGAATTACTGGGGTAAAAGTCATGAACATTTTAAAGTCCTTGATAGATACTGCAAATTGCTTTTTTGACAGGCTGTTCAATCTAGACTTTCACCAGAAATTTATGAAAATGCCTTTTGCTGCACTACATCAGGGTAGTAAACTGCTCTATTTAAAATTAAACTCTCAGTTTCTCTCAGTGGAGACAACCACTGAAACATATTTCTTGAATTCCCTTCCAGAGATGTACTATATGGATTTATGATATTTTTTGATGCTTAGACTTTTTTTTAGTTTTATAAAGACAAACTCATTATAGAGTCAAATCTGCTAATATTTTTCATGATTTTTTCCTCTGGCTCCTGAGGTTTCCCATTTTTATTTTCCTCTATACTTTGTCATTGATTGACTGGTTAATATAACTATTTTGTTCTACGAAGAACCATATTGATCTTGAAAACTGGCAGAAGAAAACTTTGTAAAGTGTTGTATTGGCTCAATAATCCATTTTACTATTCTCAAGGGAGTCTGTGGGGTGCCCCATATACAATGTAAGCCTTGGATTTTTTCAAACAAAGTAGAAAAAAATCAGCTTGATCTCACTTGAGAGGACATGAGAAACAATGTCTATTGGTATGAAATTTGGAGAGTGATGATGGTTCTACCCATTGCCGTGCAGCATTTGCAGGAAAGGATGAGTAAAGTCTGAATGAGGCATACATCAGAAGGAAACAAATTGGTAGTAGAGACTAGGGAAAAATAGGAAATATATTTTCAGGGTTCATTTTTTTTTCTGAACCATACCAATTATAGCACCTATTGGGAAATAATGCAAACTCTCTCAAATGCCTTTATAATGCCGTCTTCCACAGTGATGTGCTCTTCTGTTTTGCATAGATCATATGCTAGAAACCCGCCATCCTGAAGGGGTGATTTTTTTCCTCTTTGTTCATTCTTTCTAATACAGTCTGTTAAGTTATTTTAACATTCGGCTACTTAAAAGTAGAAGCCTGAATGAAATAATTTAATGCTGGATCTATATAATGTCAAGATTTGAATAAAATGAATGAAAAAGTTATTACCCAAATGTGCAGTATAACAGTGTAGTAATGTATTCCGGAAGGCATTTAGAAAATGAACAGGCATATAGACCAATGGAACAGGATAGAGATTCCAGAAGCAAAAACTTCAATTTCTCAACCAACTCATCTTCTACAAAT
This sequence comes from Tarsius wallacei, assembly GCA_963574415.1. Lineage (NCBI taxonomy): Eukaryota > Metazoa > Chordata > Mammalia > Primates > Tarsiidae > Tarsius > Tarsius wallacei. The sequence goes on along the minus strand of CAUYQG010219703.1, from coordinate 19,497 downwards.
CCTCCACCAACAAACACTAGGAAGAGGAAAACATATTCAGTAAGTGGTACAGGGAAAACTGGTTGATCACGTGCAGAAGATTGAAACAGGACCCCAACTATCACTACACAAAAAAAACCCTCCAAATTAGTCAAAGACCTAAACATAAAACCTCAAACTTTAAGACTCTTAGAAAATGCAGGAGACATCCTTACGGAAATCGGAATAGGCAACCAATTCCTGATCAAAACACCGAAAGTCTATTCTGTAAGAAATAAGATGGACAAATGGGACCTCATTAAACGAAAAACTTCTGCAAAGCAAAAATAAACCATCATGAGAGTGGGAGACAGCCCATAGAACGGGAAAGAACATTTGCCAACTGCATATCTGACAAAGGTCTAACATCCAGCATCTACAAGGAACTCAAATATGCTGAAAGGAAAAAAACAAAACAAACAGCCCAATTAAAAAGTGGGCAAAAGACACGAATAGACACTTCTCAAAGAAGACATGAAAGCAGCCAACAGACATTTGAAAAAATGCTCAGTCTCACTAATCATCAGAGAAATGCAAATCAAAACCACGTTGAGATACCACCTAACTCCAGTTAGAATGGCTATCATTAATAAAACAAAAAACAACAGATTCTGGTGAGTATATGGAGAAAAGAGAACACTTCTTCACTGTTGGTGGGAGTGTTAACTAATACAACTTCTGTGAAAAACAGTTTGGTAATTCCTAAAGGATCTAAAAATCGACCTTCCATATGACCCTGCAATCCCCCTAACTAGGAATATACCCGGAAGAACTCAAATCATTCTACAAAAAAGATACCTGCACACTTATGTTTATTGCAGCATTGTTCACAATAGCAAAAACATGGAACCAACCATGCTGCCCACTGAAGAAAGACTGGATAAAAAAAATGTGGTACATATACATGATGGAATATTATGCAGAAGGACAAAATTATGGACTTTGCAGCAACTTGGATGAATTTAGTGTCTATAATACTCAGTGAGCTATCACAGAAACAAAGAAGTGAGTACCACAAGTTCTCACTCCTAAGTGGACCCTGAACATTTACCATAATTCTATAAGAAAGGGATTGGCAGAAGCCAGAAATTGCCAGGGGAGTTGGGTGGGGGGTGGACATAACATCAATAAACTTACCTGATCTCAAACCAGGTGAAGTGGGGGTCAAAGGGAGGCCCAAACTTTACCTGTATGATGACCACTTATATACCTAATCCTGAATTATACTCCACATCTTTAAAATAAAAAAAGAAAATAATTACAACTTTTCAAAAATCTTGCCCTAAGCATCATCAGGTATTCTGAATTTTAAAAAAGTGTTTGTGCACTCAGTTTGTATTTTATTAAATTTATCCACAAAAATCTAAGTGCTTTCTTAGTATAAACCTGGCAGTCTATTAAATAGCATTATCTGATCTATATATATATATTCTTATATATATATAATGTATGAGTTCTCTGCCTATTTGGGATAAGAGGCAAGAGAAGTAGGAATGAATGGATATTGGGGTCACAGTATATCATGATTTTTCATGATAGAAAAGTGATGGACATCTTTGGGTCTCTATTTCTTTAACTTCAGCATGGGGGAAGATGGGCTTGATTTTTAGATTATGTGATCCATAACTTGGGTTCGTCGTGTTCATCCCTTGTGGTGAAAAGGAATGGAAATTTACTAAAATTTTCCCTCTTGCTAACAGTTGTTACTGACAGTTAAATGAAGGACATAAAGGAAAAGAGAAGGTGTTCTTAGCAGAGTAATAATTTATAGGGACTTTGATGGAGATTAAGGATCATATTTCCAGAATAAGCTACTAGCTTTTAACGCAAATTTGTGGGTGGGTAAAAGGGGCTCCTGTTTTTCAAAGCTGATTATAGTAATAAAAGAGGGAAAGGGCTGAAGGTGAATAGTGACAGGGCAGGATCCCAAGTGTGTTATTCTACCAGTGAAGTGTGACATAGTGTGACACAGCAAAATAGTCGGGTATTTGCAGAAACAATTCTAGGCATTGGGTCAAAAGCGGAAGGCTTCTCATTTTTAAAACATATAGAGCAAGGAAGTTGAATGTTTTGGTAAGAGTCCTAAATTTTAGGTAGAATTCTATCTTCTGACCTCCTCCCCTGCCTGTCTCCGCTGTCACCCCTGACCCACCCTTCCCCAGACAGGTGCTTGCACCTGTTTGCTATTGTCAAACAAGCCAGGAAAGCTTCACCTTATAAAATGCTCTTCTCCAGGCATTCTTGTGGATGATAACCTCATCCTTCAAGTCTGTTCAAAAGTCACTTTCTCTTTGGGACCTCTCCACGAAGTGACACAGTCAGCCTCCTCTTTCCACACCAGCTGATGACACCTTCCCTGAAACCCTCTCTTTACTATGCTTTACTCCTGTGTTTCAAAACACTTACGATCTTCACACATTTATTATTCATGTCTGTGGCCCTTCTATCCCAGGTGGAATGTTAAGATCCAAGAAGGCAAGGAACTTAAAAAAAAAAAAAAGTATTTATTTTTAATTTTTTTATTTTAAAGATGTGGGGTGCAATTCACTTTTTTAAAAAAATGAATGTTCCCCAAACATTGCTAACAGTTGTTACTGACAGTTAAATGAAGGACATAAAGGAAAAGAGAAGGTGTTCTTAGCAGAGTAATAATTTATAGGGACTTTGATGGAGATTAAGGATCATATTTCCAGAACAAGCTACTAGCTTTTAACGCAAATTTGTACCAGTGCCTGACTTGTAATACGAGGGGGGACCCAAAACAATGAAATTATTTTTTGGAGGGCAGGCCCCCTTGTAGTACAGGCTTCTCCCACTAGGTAAGTGTTCTAGGAACCCATAGGCATCAGTGTTTCAGCTAGCGTTGTTGTGAGAGGTTGTGTTCAGTTTCAGTGATTTTTTTTTTTGGAGATTCTTTCAATGTGCTTGCCCATTTTATAATGGGTGATTTACAAGTGTATCTGCCCACACCAGGCTGAGTATTCAGCAGTTTTTGACCAAAAACGGTATGACCCCTGTGCCCTACCCCTCCCTATTCTCCTGACCTCACCTCGATTGACATCCCCCCGCACCAGATGAAAAAGTCCTCAAAGGGAAACATTTTGCCGATGTGGAAAAATTGAAACAAACAAAAAAACCCCAGCAAAAACACTAAAAGGAATCTGAATTGATGAGTTCAAAACCTGTTTTGAGCAGTGGAAAAAGCATCTCGAAAAGTGTGTTGCATCAAGTGGAGAGTAGTTTGAAGGTGACTGAGGTTTAAACGTGAGATTAAATATACAATTTTTAAAATATATAAATTCCGGGTTGTTTTTGGTCCCCACCTCGTAGGTACAGAGGTTACTCAACTGGTATTTGTTAAATGACTAAATGACTAAATTTCAGCTAAGGAAGGCAATACAGAAATTTTCATATACATCTGTTTTTGCTGTAGTCAGGAGGTACAGAAACAAAGTCAAATATACTAAAGGTTTGTTTTGTTTCATGGGAGAAAAACTGCCCAGAAACCAGTCCTTTCACTACCAGTTCACAGTATTTCCTGGGAGTAATTGTATCTTGCATTTGGCTGCTGCTTCCACATTTTGTCTCAAAGTTCTGTGTTATATGCTAGCTAATTTTAATCCCTATTTTGCAATAAGGAAACCAAAGCTCAAAGAGGCAAAAACTGGTCCAATGTCTCCTATTCAGCAAGTGTGGCCTCACAGAAGGGTTCTTGGGCTTTCTGTTCTCGTTACACAGAGAAGACATAAGGGTTATACCAGTTAGAGGACAAAAGATGTGTGTGTGTGTGTGTGTGTGTGAAGGGGATGAAGAGTCTGATGTCTGTCCATAGTCCAAGGGCAGAGGACAAGAAAAGATACAGGTTGCTAGTGATAAAGGAGAACATTTCCATTTGCAATGACCTACATTTATTGTTCAATATTCAAAACATGTTTTAAGAACTTAAAATATCTAACACATATCTCATAGTGCTCATTCATGCCATAAAATTTAGATTGTCAAGGAGATTTATTATTATTTTCTCTGTTTCATGTAACCCATTTGGAAAATTATCAACATTGAAATTTTGTCTCTTTTTTTCAGTAGTTCTTCACTCTCTAGCTGTGAGTTTCCAGTATTAAATAGCAAATTTTGCTTTTTGTTATCATGTATTTATCAGATATTTTATTTCTGGGACATGCAGCTGTTAACTGCAAAATTTTTCTTTTAAGTGTCAACCTTCAATCATTTAGCCATTTCGTTTCTATTTTTTCCCCTAGCAGCTGTTCTATTGATTGTCTAGAAATTGTTTCTTTATATTTAAAATTAAAACAGGTAGTGCAAAATTAAAAGGTTATATGTAAAAAGGAACGGTGGAGTCAAAAAAAGCCCATTTATTGTGTTTCAAGAAACTGATATATATTGACTTTAATAAAATAATTCAGGAAAAATATAAAGTATACTAAGTGATTACTATGTGCTAATTACTTTGCTAAATTAAGCACAGTTTTAGGAAGTTGGTATAATATAGTTATCCTTATTTTACATGTGAGGAAACTGAAGTTCGGGGAAGTAAAGTAAACTAGTCGAGGTCCCACAGCCAGTAAGTTGCAGAGAGGAAGCTGGAATTGAATTTTGTCCTGATTTCAAAAGGCTTGTGTCTCTCCTCCTCTTAATCTCTTTTTCTCCTGAACTATTTCTGACATAAATAACTGTAAAGAGAAAATGAAAACTTACATCATCTAGCCTAAGAAATAGAACATGATGAATACAGTTGGATCCCTAATTATATTTCCCAATCTCACTCCCCTCTTTTCTTTCTGAGTCCTGAATTTCTGTTTGTCATTCCTATTTATATTTATATATGTTTACTACATATATATGTATCTCAAAGCAATTTTTAGTGTTCACACATTTTAAAATTTTATATATTGTAAAAATTTATATTTTTACTCAATGTTATTTGCATTGCTTTTTTAGTTCTTTTTTTGTTTAAATAATTTATTTTTTATCCTTCTTAACCTATGTTTAGGTTGTGTCCAACTTTTAGCAGTGACTTTAAACTTTTGACAGGTTGATGGGTATAAAATGGTGTCTTGTTTTTTAAATGGAATTTTTTGGTTGTTATTGAAATGGTATTAAAATATATTTATTGGCAATTAATATTTACTCGAAATGAATTGTTAGTTCAAATGTTTTGCCCCTTTGTTCTATTGAGTTACTCTTTTTTTTTTTTTTTACAGAGCCAAATCAGAACATGACAATCAGCACACAATTTCTCTCCACCTGTCAATAAGTTCATCTTCAGTGAGTTGTTCATTTTTTAAAAATAATTTTGGGATGATTATGGATTATAATCTCTGTAGATAACTTTCTGAGTTTATTTATCCACTTATTATGTCTTTTGATGCACAGATATTTTTTCATATGTTTAAAGGAAAATTTCGTTTCTTTTTCTGTGAATTGTCTGCTCATGTCTTCTGCCAATTTTGTCATTTTTCTGTTGGAGATTTTGATCTCTCTCTTAACTTTTTTTTTTTAAATTTTAAGAGCTAGTAGCTGTTTTTCTGTGGTCTGTATGTATTTTTTCCTACTTTTGCGGCTTGTCTTTTGATTTGTGCTATTTTTTTACTTTATAGTAGATACTTTTTATGGAATATAATTTATCAATTTTTTATGGCTTTTGGAATTTGAGTCATAGTTAGAAAGTCCTTTCTTGTTTCAAGGTTATAAAAAAATGTACCTATGTTTTCTTCTTGTATTTTTGTAACCTTACTTTTTAACATTTAAATCTTATAACCTTTGAGAATTTATCTTAGTGTGACCCAGTCTTAGCTTGCCTCCTCAGTTGTTTTAAAACCAGTTGTTAAAAATTTCATCTTTATTTCACTGATTGCAGATGCCACTGAATTCCTAAGTGCATTTGAGTCTATACTGTGTTCCATTGGTTTGTCTATTTATGTAATATTACTGCACTATTTTCATGATCAAGACTTTATAATATGATTTAATATATGATAAGGTTAGTTGCTCCTTGCTGCTCTTCTTTATATTTTTATTTATTTTTGCCATTTGTCAAGAATAAATTGTACTGTGATCAGCTTTAGTCACTGTGTTGGGCAACAAATTTCCAGAACTTACTCCTCTTAACTGAAATTAAAAAAAGATTATTTATTTATTATAGTACTGTGGGGGTACAAGTGAGAATTTACTACATAAGTAGGCTGGAAGCAGGTAAAGTTTTGGGTTCTAGCTGGCTTTCACACCCCCTCGTAGTGAACCAGGTACCCTTTGTGTTTTCAAGTGCCTCCCACCCTTCTCCTTCCCTCCTTTCCCTAGCAGTGCCTTGTGACTGACAATCCCACCTTTGTGGTAAGTGACCAGTGCTCAGGGCCCACTTATGAGTGAGAACATGTGGTATTCTGTCCTTTTAAAAAAATTTTCTGGCTACTCTCATTTTTTAGTTTTTCTGTATAAACTTTAGTATCAGTTTAGCCATTTCTTTTAAAAAAATTTTGGAATTTTACTGAGATTTGGTTGAATTTATGAATTAACTTAGGTAGAATTAATATACTAATAATGATGTATTCTTCTATCTAAAATAATGGAATGACACTTCCTTTACTCAAATCAACCTTTGAGTCATTTAGGAGTATTTAAGTGTTTTGAAATATAAATTATGAAGTTTTTTATGTTCCAAATTGTTTTAGGAATAATTACTTATTCCTAATTGCTTTATCTTTTTTGTTGTTATTTTGAATTGGGTCTTTTCTCTATTTTATCTTCTACCAGCTTATTGTTTGTATAAATGCAGACTGTTGATACCTATATATTAACTTGAGATCTTACTACTTATTAAAGTCTTTTATTATTCTTCGCTTACAGTAAATTATCTTATGATTTCCAGTTATACAACATGGCACTTGCAAGTAGTATAGCCTTACTTTCTTTATTAAAATATTTCTATGTGAATTCCTTTTCATTTTTGTCACATTGGCTAATATTTCAGATATAATATTAAATAGCAGTGATCACAAAATACATCCTATCCTTCTTCCTGAGTTAAGTGCAAATAATGCCAATGTTCTGCTTTTCACTATGATGTTGATTTTGTTCTAATATATATAAATAGACATATGAGGGGGGACCAAAAAAAACCTGGAATTATTTTTTGGAGGGCAAGCCCCTTGTAGTACAGGCTTCCCCCGTGAGGTAAGTCTTTTATAATAGGAACCCATCAGCATAAGTATACCAGCTAGCATTGTTGTGAGAGGCTGCATTTGGCTTCAGTGAATTTTTTGGGGAGATTCTGGCAATGCATTTGTCCATTTCATGACAGATGATTTACACAAACAATTTGACCACATTGCACTGTGTTCAGCAGTTTTTGACCGAAAAATGGAATGACACCCCCAAACCCCACCCTCCTTATTCACCCAATCTCACCCCAAGTGACTTTTTTTTGTTTCCCCAGATGAAAAAAGTCCTCAAAGGGAAACATTTTGCTGTTGTGGAGGAGGTGAAACACAAAATGGCAGAAACACTAAAAGGCATCAAAATTGATGAGTTCAAAATCTGTTTTAAGCAGTGAAAAAAAGCATCCTTATAGGTGTATTACTTCAAACAGAGAGTACTTTGAAGGTGACTGAAATTTAAACGTGAGAATAAATGCACATTTTTTTTGTGTGTGTTAAGGTCTCACTCTGTCGCCCAGGCTGGAGTACAGAGGCACACTCATGGCCACCCAGAGTCTACCTGCTGGGCTCTGTCTCAGCCTTCCAAAATAGCAGAACTGCAGGTGCATGCTACCATGCCTGGCTAATTTTTAAAAAAATTATTGTAGAGATGAGGTCTCACCAAGTTGCCCAGGCTAGTTTCGAACCCGCGGGCTCAGGCAATCCATGTGCCTCGGCCTCCCAAAGTGCTGGGATTACAGGCTTGAGCCACTGAGCCCAGCCAACACACACTTTTTAATAAAAAATTTCTAGGTTTTTTTGGGTCCCCCTAGTATATAAATACATGCACATACATGTTTATATATACATATAAATACTTATATGTATGCATATGTGTCTATGTTTATATACTGATATATATTTATAGATATGATATATGTATATCTGCATATGTATGTGAAGAAATGTCTGTATATGCGTGCATCATGTATATGTTATGGCACTATCCATCTAAATAATCTTAAGAAGAATTTGTGTTGAATTTTTTGACATCAGTGAAGATGCTTATTTTATAGTTCTCCTTAAATATTTTAATATAGTGGGTTATATTCATTGATTCTTTAGTATTCAGCCATTTCAAATTTTTGGAATGTCTCTCAGTGCTGTGAGTTGCACTTAAGCTGTTTTTCGATGTTAGTTGCTAAACTTTAAGATTTATGCATTGATATTTATAAGTGATATTTGTCAGAGACAATAATCTAAGAATTTATTTATCTAATTTGATTTTTTTTCTTTTTTTTAGAGTTAGTGTCTCACTCTGTCATTCAGGGCTGAGTACAGTGTTTCGATTATAGCTCACTGCAGCCTCGAACTCCTGGGCTCAAGCCATTCTCCTGCCTCAGCCTCCCAAGTAGCTGGAACTACAGGCATGAGCCACAGTGCCAGCTTATTGATTGATTGATTGATTTACTTTTTCTTTTGGTCTTCTGATACTTTTTGGTTCATTTGTATTAAACTTTAAAGCAGGATATGGGCATATCTGGTGAGCAAATTTTATGAGTCACTTCTTTTATGAGAACCTTTGAATGTGAGCTTTATGTACATGTATCATTTTAATTTCCTACATGATGCAAACCAAGGCCTTGTCTCCTGTCCCCACAAGTCTTTTAAAACCCAACCCTTATAGTTACTGAGTGTAAAGGAATATTATAAACATCATGGCATCTGACTTCCCCCAGGCCACATGATCTGAGAGAGAGAGACAGAAACTGAGATGGAAGCTGCATTGTCTTTTATAACCTAATCTCAGAAGTGACATGCCATCTTTTCTGCCACCTTTTATTGGCTGCATAGATACACTAAAGTATAATATGGGAGTGAATTACACAAGGGTGCTAATACAGAAAATGATGATTATTGAGAATCATTTTACATGCTGGCTGCCAGAGTACATTTCCATTTTTAAATGCTATTAATTTCAGTATACACTGACAACTTGTGACTGCAAAGACACAATGAAATGAGATGATAGGATCAATATCAGGGATAGCAAAGGAGAAAGGGAAACTTAGATAGAAGGTTTTTACAGGCAAACTTTTACCCAGCTAATGGTGGATTTGGTTGTTTGAGAATAATTTCATACTAATGAATTTGTTTTCTTCTACTACCAATATATCGATACAAAAGATATTTTGTGATCATTAAGCAAAAGTAGAGTCAAATGGTTTGAAATATATCAATGTAAATACTTCTGACAAATTATGTTTTCTTTTCCAAAAGTGAGGCTTTTCATCTAAGCTTAGGGTTAATCACTCTCAGGACAATACTAGAAAAACACACGAATCTTTATTCTCTCTTCAGAACACCTTTAGAATTTAAATATTTCATCCTATGCAAAGTACATTGTCAGTGAACTAAGTAATGATTTCCTCTTGAAAGTCTCTATGATAGGATGACTAATCTTATTAATGATGGTTACATATTCTAGTCAGAACATTTTCTTTACATTTTGCCTCATTTTCACTTCATTTTGGAGACTATAGTAGCTGCTATCTGCTTCTATAAAATGTGAGAAGTAAATTTTTTGGATGGCTCTTTGACAATGTGGGAAAATCAGCTAAGTCCTTTCAAATAATTGATATTCATATCACTAATATCAACTCCATTAATTTTAGGTAAGGTCTCTCTCAGCAGGCTATAACATTTAGATAACTTTAGAAATTTTCTCTACCAGAGAAAATTGGGATACAACTTTAAATACCCATTCTCTTGAGCTTCCCTTTTTGAAGCATTGTCCAAGATACAAATATACAGTAGTTATGTCTTTTTCATGTTCTTTACCAAATTATGGTAGCCAAGATATCTTTCTTCTATGAGTCCTCCATAGAAATACCCGAAAGCCGTTCATCTACACTGTATGAGTTTGTGAGAATATAAAATTCATTAATCAATTACACAAAAAAAAGCTATTGATATGCTGTTCTAAATTCTGGAACTACAGTGAGAAAAATACTCATTCTACTTTTGGGAAATTTTTATGTGTGTTTACCCTTTGACCTAGAAATCTTTGAAAATCTTAAAAACATACTGACAAAAATACAAAATGTCATACATGTGAATACATACAAGTATTGCAGTATTTGAAATAATAAAAGAGCCAACACAAATACCCATTAATAAGGAAAGGGTTGAATAAACTATGACTTATTTTTACCCAGTGGATTATTTTGCAGATATGAAAAGGAATACAGAATATTTCTATACAGTCATTTGTAGTTTCTCAATATGTATTGCTAAATCGAAAAAACGTAAGGTCAGCTTATAGTATTTGAAATATGCTATGTTTAGTATAAGTAAAAGAGTAGATAAGAAAATCCAAATTATGTGTCTGTTTGTGTGTTTAGGAATAAACAATGGAAGGGTAAGCCAAAAACTAATACAAATTCTTACCTATAGGGAGAAAGAGGAAATGTGGCTAAGAAGTCAGAGACGGAAGTGGGACTACAGTGAATGAACTTTGTTGTAAAGGGTCGATTTTGTTTTACATAACTAAAAACATTAAATAAAAAGAAAAAAATCCTAATGATTTAAAACAATAAATAATGAAACAAATGAACTTAGTGGCATTAAAAAGTTGGTGGAATAACCACACAGAGTAGCTAATATATTATAGGTGATTTAAAAAGTAATATTTTGGCCAGACTCGGTGGCTCAGCTGTAATCCCAGCATTTTGGGAGACGGAGGCGAGTGCATTGCCTGAGCCAGCAGGTTCGAGACCAGCCCAGGCAACTTGGTGAGACCAGGTCTCTACAAATAAAAAATTAGCCAGGCGGTAGCACACGTCTGTAGTTCCGACTAATTGGAAGACTGAAGCGAAAGGATCGCAGGATCCCAGCAGGTCATCGATGGGGTGGCCATCGTGTGCCACTGCACTCTAGCCTGGGTGATGGAGCGGGACTCTGACGCAAAACAAACAAACAAACAAACAAACAAATAAATAAATATAAGAAATAGTATTTTGCCTGTACATCATTTTGCCTGTGATAATGACAAAAAGAACTGCAAAAAAACAAGTCTTAAGCTGCAATGAGAAGTCTTACTGTTAGATGTATTGTTATTTTAAAACTAAAATACTGTAATACCAGCACTTTGGGAGGTCAAGGCGAGAGGATTGCCTGAGTCCAGGGACCAGCCTGGGCAACTTGATGAGAGCTCGTTCCTACAATGAATTAAAAAAAAAAAAAGCATGCGCCTGTAGTTCCAGCTACTTGGGAGGCTGAGGCAGAAGGATTGCTTGAGCCCAGCAGGTCAAGGCTGCGGTGGCTGTGAGCATGCTATGCACTCCAGCCTGTGTGACAGAGTGAGACTCTGACCCCCCCAAAACAAACAAACAAATAAAAAAACTAAGGTAAATCATAGCATAAAGTATTAGGTAGTTATGTTAATACTTTAGAAATCAAGAGTTTCCTTTCAAAAGGAAAACAAGTATAAAATAGCAAAACACCTTGCGATTTTATATTTGAATTGGAAATACCAGTTAGCACTCAGGTTTCCACCCCCTACCCACATATATAAAAGATCTTACTAATTTCCTAGTTTGGTCTTTGAAAAGGCTTAGAAAAACTAAAAATCTAGTAGCATTCTATAATACCATTTTCCACTAAATGTAATCAAGTCTCTAGAGAAATGACTGATTCTAGATCTAAAACAGACTGTGTTCAAGATTAGCCTGAGACATTGTGTTGTTCTAGAAAGCATGGAAACTGTTAAATACTGGTCATATTAATGGATACATAATTCACTTGAAGGGAATCCCAGTGGTCTAAATGAGACAACTCAAGCAACACAATGAATATATATAAAAATGTATGTCCATGATGAGACCAGAACAACAACAACAACAGCAGCAGCAGCACAAACAATAACAATATCAAAGAAAACAGGGAGGTATTAATCCCTCATTGAAATTTGCTGGAATATCAACTTATTATGCTGGCAACAAATAAAAAATCAGGCATTTATTTTTTATTTTTTACTTCTTTGAGTTGGAGTGTCACTCTGTCGCCCAGGCTGGAGTGCAGTGGCACACTCACAGCCACCCCAGCTTCAGCCTGCTGGGCTCTGTCAATCCTTCTGCCTCAGTCTTCCAAGCAGCCAGAACTATAGGCACGTGCTACCATGCCCGGCTAAGTTTTTATTTAGCTGCCAACTTGCCTGAACTGGTACAGGCATTTATTTTTACCTGAATAAAGTTGAAGTGAGAAACATCTTTTATATGTGAATGTCAGATAATAAATGCAAAACAAGTTATGAAATAAAATTATTAATGTAGGCAACCATCAATGGATGCCACACACCAGGCAAACTTTTGGCAAAGAATTTCATAATGGAGAAATCAGGCTGCTATCACTTTAACCTTCTGATATATCTTAGCATCATTAAAGGGGCCAACCAGCTATTCTGTGCTTCATGATGTGGCACAGCAGGAAGTAATACAGAATTCTTATCTATAAAAATGAACCTGCATCAAATTAACCCTCTCTCTATAACAACCAGATTATAGGAGATATTAAGGGGAAAAGCAGCCAGTCAAATCTAGAATGGCATATGCTAGAGGACAAATATTTTAGTTTTTCCAACAAATCAATAGTATGGGGTGGGAGAAGGAGGGGGAAGAGATTTAAGAGGCCCAATGCAATATGTAGCTCTTGTTAGGGTCTCAGTTCAAATAAATGAAATGTGAATAGATATTGCTGAGATAATCAGAGTGATTTGGATACAAACTAGGAATAAATGATACAAAGGAATTATTGTTAATTGAATTTGATGTGATAATGGTATGCTGATTTTAAACATTGCAAAACAAAGCTTTATCAGCTAGAGATGCATATTGAAAAATTTACAGGTAAAATAACATGAAGTCTTATGTCTAAAATTTTCTGGGAAATACTTCAAGGAAATAAAACTTTATGGAGACATAAAGGAGACAAGATTGGCTAAATGTTAAAAATTGTTGAAGTTGAGTGATACGAACTTCCACTATAATATTCTTTCTACTGTTTTGTATCTTTTTGTAACAAAATAATTAAAAATCCTGCTCTCATGGAGCTTACATTTTAGTAGAAGATACAGAATAACACAACGCCAAGATATATTTTATTTTAAATTGAGTGCTATGGAGGAAACATAAATCAAACATGGAGAAGTGGGATATGGAAGACGGAGATGTGCATTTTTGATAGGGTGACCAAGAGAGTCCTCATGGAGAAAATGACAACTGAATGAAGACTTGAAGCAAGTGAGGTAGCAAGTATCCAGATATCTTTGGGGGAAAAATATCTGGATATCTGTGAGCAGAGTGAGAAGCAAGTGAAAAGATTATGAGGCAGGATCATGAATTGTTTACAGAACAATGAGGAAGTCAATGTGACAAGAACGTGAGTGAGGGGTTGAGTAGTAGGAGTTGAGGTCAGAGAGGAAGAAGGCGTGGAGGGGAAATACAGATCACATAGTACTTTCTAGGTTATAATTGGGTAAATTTTAAATTCCTCACCATCAAGTCGGATGGATACTACCAGTGGATATGACATATTTCTCCTGTGGCTGTTAAGTACCCACCACACTACTGCATAAACCAGCTATATATGTGCCTTGATTTAAGAAGCACAGTCTTAGCCTACCGCTTTAATGTTGCTAATGGATAATGACTTAAGAAATTATGGTGACAAGGTCTATTTCGCCTAAAGAGGCAAAAGCACAGAGAGTTATTTGTCTTAAAGATTTTATAATGGAGATGCAAAACCACCCATTGGGTACCACGCTCGCCCCTGGGTGAGGGGAGTGGGTAGGCTTACCTGAAGCCCAAACCTCGCCCTCACATGATATAACAAATCCTCGCATGTATGCCTTGATTCTAAAATTTAGAAAAAAGATTTGTATAATGTAATTAGAACAGAGCAACCCTAGACCCAGTCAAGAAGGACACCTAGCAGAAAGGAAATGAAATGGCTAGTTTCCCAGTACTCCAGAATGGGTACTAGGCACACAGATGGTGCAGGAGGAGGAAGGCACCATCCAGGAAGCCCACAAATCCCAGGGTAAATGACCTGCCTCATCCTTCTGGGCAAGAAGAGCAATTCTGCCCATGGCCTTAGGTCTCAGTAGGGGCACTGGCAATGCCTCAGTTGCCTTGAAGAGAGAGTAAAGGGGTTTTGTTTTTATTTTAAATAGGGCTGCCAGAGGTACTCAGGGCTCTTTCAGGAAATAAATAGGCATTTGGAAATGGGGCTGTCATGCACAAATAACACACAATTCCATATATGTTGCTGGAAGTTATCATCCTCTTACATTCCAAGTATAACATTTGTACTTAATACAAAATGTTGTATTTTCAAGCCATATGAGTCTGCTTAAATGTTTTCATTTATGACTTGCAGGTCTTAGTCAGTTTAGGGGATGGTCTGATGATCAAAAAAAGAAAAATACCATTACAAAAGGACTAGGTAGGGTCCAGCAAAAAAAAGACAATTTTCAGGGAATGACTAACAATTCAGGACATTGCCAAATCTGTTTCAGTCTTTGAATTTTTCTCAATTTTCTAGAAATAATGCTGAGATAGTAAATAGTTATTAATATACATATAGTTGTTACTTTCTTACCACATAAGTGCTCAATGATGTTGGCTATATGATGATGTATTCATGATTTCTGGCTTGGGCTGGAATTCTGAGATTCAAGTTAGATATGAGAGTGGAGAAGAACCACAGGGCATGTCGGAAAAAGGAACAAAGACAGTGTTCTTGGAAAAAAAGTTTTGGGAACTAAAACTCAAATCCAAAGTAGGAATGTAAGGAGAGCAACAGTTGGTCAAAAGGAGAGGTCTGGGACTGGAGTCAACACTGTGTTTGGGAGAGCAAAAATGAAACGGCATCTGGAGACACTGAGTCATCGTTACACAGAAGGAGGGTAACTTAGTGCTTCTGTTTCTTGACCTTGAACTAGTTCACAGACCGATGAGGTTGTACTTTCACAGCCTCAGTCGTCCACAGGGTGACTACATTACCCTCAGAATGATCGAAAAGACTCCAAAGACTCCAAAGACATTGGTCATACCATGGTGCATTTGTTTTTTTTCTCCAGCTATTTGAGCCAGACCCAGGATAGATTATCTGCCTGATTTGATGTACACATTTGTCTTCCCCCATGAAATTGTTAAGTATTCAATGTCAGGGACCATGTTTTATTCAAGTTTGTTCCTGACTATGTTTTGATGGAAAGAAAGAATTATTCTGGCCAAAGACAGGAGAATTCATTTGAACTCACGCACCCCACACCTAAATAAGCCAGGTAATGCGTGTGCTTATACAAAGTGGGAGTTAATGCCCACTCTGCAAGCTTACAGATGGGAAACTGGACACAGAAGGCCAATATACGGTCTTCGTGGAATTTCATAGAGACAAAAAAATCGATTTCATGATACCTTTTCTCAGCAATAGCACCAGAAGCCCTCTTCCCTTTCTGATTCCTAATCTAGATGTGACTGTGTAGAGGCAGAAGACGAACGGCAACAATTCAAATGGTGTTAGAGATTCTCTCCCTAATACTCTTTCTGCTCTTTTGCATACCTTTATGCTTGCAAATCTTATATTTTTAACACTAAACCAGGCACCAATTGAATAAAGAATAAAAATAAAAATGAGTTGGCTACAAACTGATAATGAACTTGGCGACTGCCCCTTTTGCAAGCCTCACTGCTGCCTATGGTCTCCTCTCCAAGCTGCACACCTGGGCAGGAAAGATTCTATTACCTCACAAGCGCTCAGTGATGTTGGCTGTATGATGATGTATTCATGATTTCTGGCTTGGACTGGAATTCTGAGATTCAAGTCAGATATTAGAGTGGGGAAGAACCACAGGGCATGTTGGAAAAAAGAACAAAGACAGTGTTCTTGGAAAAAAGTTTCTGAAACTGAAACTCAAATCCAAAGTAGGAATGTAAGGAGAGCAACAGTTGGTCAGAAGGAGAGGTCTGGGATTGGAGTAGAAGAGTGTCCCTGGGGATAGGTGGATTTGGTCTTCCTTGCTAAAAACTCCAAACAAACTCTTAAGATCCACTTAGGGGTACAACATAATTAAATTCCTAGTGGTAAAGGACTGATCAATAGGGCAGATCTGGGAATAGTGACAGCTCTGGGGAACGGTGGCTAGCACAAAGAGACTGGATGTCTTTGGAGTGAAGAGAAAACAGGGAGGTATGCTTTCTTCCAGTTTCCTCTTTCCTTCAGATATTGCATGTATTCTATTATCTTCTTTTAAATAATTAATTTTGGGTTTTAGGGACATGTGATCTTATGCAAGTTTCAATTCATAAAATTTCTCATATGCTCAAAAAATTTCTGCATTTGACTAAAAGATACAACCCATAAAAGTCAAAATAATTTTTAAAAAAATCTCAGCGACATATAGAAATCTTAGCAGGTATGCTTTTATACCATGTATGTTTTGATAAGCAACAAAATTTAAAGCTTTGTATTTTATTCATCTGAGATATTAACAAGAAACCATTTGAAGAGGCTAGTGACATAAATGGATCTTCTAGCAGGAAAGGGAATACATATCCTCAGTTTTCAATTATAGCGTGAATATCTAGGTAAACACCAACCCTGAAAAAACACGAACAAAAACTCAGGCCATTAAAAGGCTACCAGTTACAGCACAAAAGGGATTAAAAAGTACATTTTTCTATTTTCAATCAGTTGCTTTCTTTTATTAGAAAAACAGAGTATTCCACTGACTATCTAAGTAGTTCTTTAGGATATTTTTATGTTTAATTAAGCATTTGTTTTCTTATTACTCTGAACACTGTTCCTTGGTCTAAAAGACTTATGGAATGGAGATTAGAACATGCCAATTTATACACAGGAAAACTGAACCACTCAGTTGAGACTACTTGTGGCATAAGTTAACATTAAAAAATCAAGAAGCTTTGGAACATATAAATAAATCCAGTGCAAAGTGTAGTCTTTAGCAAAACTCAGGTTTATCATACTCAGAAAACGGAATAAATGAACATAAAAATGTAAAAATATATAAGCTACTAATCTACTTTACAAAAGAAGTAAATTTTTTTCTTTTCTCATTTTAAGGATGTATTTTTAAAGAAAGTATTCCACATATATAAAATCACTTATATATACTTAAAATATAATTTGTTTTTACAAATACTATGTTTATTATTGCCTTTAAAGGACACTAACAGGTGCTCCATGTGAGATATTCTTATATTGAGCCAGGAGACAGACTTATAAAAAATTCTTGAATGACAATTAAAAATATTTTAATCTTACACATGCCTATTTTTAAAAACTT
This sequence comes from Tarsius wallacei, assembly GCA_963574415.1. Taxonomy (NCBI): domain Eukaryota; kingdom Metazoa; phylum Chordata; class Mammalia; order Primates; family Tarsiidae; genus Tarsius; species Tarsius wallacei. The sequence goes on along the minus strand of CAUYQG010219703.1, from coordinate 1,956 downwards.
TCAATGGAAGTGATAACACCAAAAAAAAATCTAAAAAAATTTAAGCCTGTCAAAAGTACCGTTTTTCCAAATATGCCACATAAATGATTGATAAGAGCTACTTTTATGATAAAGGACTGCAGTTCAATTTTAAAAATAAAAGAAGTCATACAGCTGAGTATTAAATAATAATGAACATTATGCTTCTCACTACCATGCTGTGTTTTATTTTGCATTTCTTTTTGGTACTTTTTGCTACCCCTACTCCTGCTTTTTTGGTCTCTGTTATATCTGTATCTTTGCCCTCTATTTTTATTTCTTTCTCTTCTTGCATTCATTGTCCTCTATACCTTATGTCTACAGTGGCATCCAGTGACATTTCCAGTGCTTCCTGGTTCTTTGTTAGTTTATAGCATTTTATTCAAGTTTTAGTCAATTAGTGTATATGTGTACATTAGAGTCCAGCAGGCTATCCAACTCAGTAGGCACATCAAAAGGCCTGCTGGAAGGGCTTTATCTATAAAACAAACAGTCATCTTCTTTTTTTTTTTTTAAAAAAGAGTCTTGCTATGTTGCTCAGGCTAGAGTACAGTACTACCTTCATAGTTCACTGTAGCCTCCAACTTGTGGGCTCAAGGGATCCTTTTGCTTCTACCTCCTGAGTCATTGGAACTACAGGTGTGAGCCACCATGCTGGCCACGCATCCATATTTATTTATTTATTTATTTTTTAGAAAGCAGGATTTATTGAGAGGATAAGAAAGCTCCCACAGTGGGAGTAGACCTGAAGGGGTTGCACACATCCATATTTTAACTTGCTTATGTTTGTTTGCCCTAAGATAATTTTCTCAAAGCTTGACTTTGTTTTCAGAGTATCACTCTAAACACCAGGTTCAAACTCTGAAAATTAGGTCCTTCCAATATTTCTTAGCAAAACAGAGGAGTAATTACTAATCCATGTGATAAGATGGATAAGGCAGTTCACATGACTTCTAGTTCACATGACTTCAAGTCATGTTATTTACAACTTGCCTGGAAGTATGATTTAGTAAACACACACATGCTAACAAAATGAAAACACTGTGAAGTATTTGAAGTAGAACAGGATTTCCAAATAAAGGAAAAGTGCAAAGTCCTAAGTAAATGGGTCCTAAAATAGAATTTGCCTTTCTCCCCCACAAAATAAGCTGCATCACTCCTTAGCAGACAAAACCATTGTTCATTTTTTTCCTTGTCAGTTGTGTAAGTATCCCTGTCATTTGAATCAAAGAATGAATCCTGTGTGAATGAACAAGTATAAGGAACATCTCCACATTGGTGAGTGGGAGTAGTAAAAAAAATACAACTATCATAGATTTGCAGAATCATGTTTCCAGATCCCAGTGGTGCCTGCCACTTGAGATGCTACCACAGAAATATCATACACTGAGGCAATTTTTTTCAAAGACTTTGAAAGTATAGCTAATGCCATCATGCCCTAGGTCTACATGAGTCAAGTGTCGTGTAGCTATTTGTGTAGCTAATGCCATCATGCCCTAGGTCTACATGAGCCTAGTATTGTGTAGCTATTTATTTAGCCAATTTCAGATGTGCCTGAATTAGATAAAAATAACAAGAAGATTTATGTACAATTAAAGTTATCTCCACTTATTTTAAAATCAATAGAACTAAATATGGAGGTAAAACAGTACATGAAGTTAGTTTTTTTTTTTTTGAGTTGGAGTCTCACTCTGTCGCCCAGACTGGAGTGCAGTGGCTGCTCCCGCCCACCGCAGCTTCGACCTGCTGGGCTCCGACGATCCTTCTGCCCCAGCCTTCCAAGTAGCTGGAACTACAGGAGCGCACTACCACACCCTGCTAATTTTTGATTTATTGTAGAGATGAGGTCTCGCCAAGTTGCCCAGGTGGGTCTCGAACCCGCGGGCTCAGGCAATCCACTCACCTCAGCCTCCCAAAGCGCGGGATTACAGGCTGAGC
>CAUYQG010219701.1:0-70637 GCA_963574415.1 Tarsius wallacei | reverse complement strand
TATAATAAATTTGGGATATATAAAGATCATATAGATAGTACAAATGTTATTAGGGTTAAACAGATTAACATATTTATAATCTTACATACTTTCTGTGTGTAACAAAAGCAACTATAATCCACTGATTTTTTTTTTTTTTTTGAGTTGGAGTCTCAATCTGTCGCCCCAACTGGAGTGCAGTGGCCGCTCCCGGCCACCGCAGCCTCGACCTGCTGGGCTCCGGCGATCCTTCCGCCTCAGCCTTCCAAGTGGCTGGAACTACAGGTGCGAGCTACCACCACCGGCTAATTTTTTGATTTATTGTCGAGATGAGGTCTCCCTTGCCCAGGCAGGTCTCGAACCCGCGGGCTCAGGCAATCCACTCACCTCAGCCTCCCAAAGGCGCGGGATTACAGGCTGAGCCACCGAGCCCGGCTTAATCCACTGATTTAACAAAATCTTTAAATTAGTTCCAAGACCTCCAAAACTACCAAAAACTGATGGATGCTCAAGTCTCTAATATAAAATGGCATTGCACATCCTGTGCACATCCTTATACACAGTAATGCCAAAAAGGGCATACACAATTTAAGAAATGTTATGTATGTATTACTTTGCAAAGTTAAATTGAATTACAGTAGCAATGTGTTGTATGATGTTTGCTTAACTGTTCTTATGCCGTTTTCTATGACTGTCCTGCCTCCCATGGTGACATTAGCATTCATTTGATTAATGTCATCTTTTGAGCAAATGTCATACTTAAAATGTGTATGCATTTTTTTGGCATCCCCTGTATACTTGAAATCAACTATGGTTTATGTATAATACATAATACAATGTAATGCTATGTAAGTTGTTGTTTTATTATATTTTTTAGGTAATAATGACCAGAAAAAAGAAACCTGTACATGTTCAGCACAGATGCAATTTTTTTATTATTTTCAATTCATGAATGATTGAATACATGCATGTGGAAACCCCCATTAAGGAAAACTGACTGTATTTCAAATTATATGTTCACATATCTATGAATGTAAAAAAGTTAATATGATAATAAAACTAGCATACACTGTCACAATATAGTTAACTTAAACTTGTAACATCATTTTCATCTTAAAGTCAATGTAATTGAATAAAAAAAGGTCAAAATGATGTTACAAGTTTAAGTTAACTATATAGTGATTTTGTTCAATTATATTGATTTTAAGAGAATACAAAATTACAGGGAAAGATAAATAATTAAACATTCTTTTAATTTTGAAGCAATTTCTTATGATACATTTTAAATTAAATGCCAGTTATATTCATGATATGTGTTCCTGTTTGTTCATGTATCATACTTTAAAGTTTCAAAAATATTCTTGGCAAAGGTTTACACCAGATATTCTAATACAGTTGCTGTGGCACAAAGCACAGGCACTAGTATGTTAAAATACTGTATGCCATTTTTTAAAGTGTGTAGCTAGGGTGGAGAACCATACAATTACAAAAAAAAAAATCAACACAAAATTTAAGGGGTAAAAAAAGCTGGTTTGGATTGAAAAATAAATAATTGGATGTGCTATTGCAGGTACAGAGCTTTGGTTCTCACTTCTTTTCTGGGACAGCCTCAACATTGATCTTAGTTTTCTATTGCATGATAAATAAAAGTATCAATTTCACTAGCTGCAACTGTGTAAATTTAATAGAGCTAAAGAAGACTGTGGGGAATAACTGTTAATAAAAATGCAAATATCTTCCTTCCCTCCATCTCTCAATTTCTTTTCAGCTAGCTAGCACGCTATATAGTAACCTTTCTTCCTTGCTTCCTTAATTTCTTCCTTTCTTTCTTCCCCTCCTTCCTCCCTTCCTTCTTTCTTTTTTTTTCTTTCTCATCTTTTTTCTTTTCTTTACTTTTTTCTCTCTCTCATTCTTTCCTTCCTTCCTTCCCACCTTCCTTTTAATCTTTTTCCTTTCTTTTATATATCTATGCTTCTGTGTGTATATAAAATAACATAAATGTATATTTTACTTGGAGGCTTTTGCATTTTTTTCTTTCACACTGATATTGGCTCTATTTTTTTCAGTCATGCCATGTAAGTGTGAAATAAAAGTGAAATATTATTTGTTATTCTTTGGTTTATTAGAAAAAGAAAACCCCATACTAGAAATACAATGGTAATTGGATTATACCCCAAACTGAATTATTTTACAAAACTGATGAATTTTCTTTTAATTAGATACCTATAATTTTGATGTTTGAAATGTGAATGAATAGTGATATATATTAGTTAATATGAGAGATCTTTTTAAAATTATTTTTCTCTAGATATACATTATGCTTATCCTAAACGAAAAAAGGTACATCTATTTCATTTTTTAAATAGTCATAGTCAGTATTGAAATTACAATTATCTTGTGTTAATTTTATCTTTTTTATTTCACTGCAAGTGACCATTGAACAAAACTCAGACAAACCTTATAGACAGGAAATATTAAAAAATAAGTATACCATAGATACATAAATGTAAATAAATACTAGTGTGTTTTATTATTTATTACTCTAAAATATATACAATATGTTATAAAGTATTAAAATTAATCAGAACTTACCCACATGAACACTTACAGACTATAAATGGCACCATTCACAATCAAGAGGCAAAGTCATAAGTACATAAAACTTTAGCACATACTGTGCTGCTGTAATAATTTTGTACACATCTCCTGTTGCTGTTATGGTGAGCCCAAATAATGTAAGTATCCACTTGAAATGCCACGTGACACTAATCATCTCAATGTGAGCAACTTCTCTAGCCAGTATATTGCAGATCACAGTAAAAAGTAATCTCACTTGGTTCTCCCCTTAGCCTACTCAATGTGAATACAATTATGAAAATGAAGACCTTTATGATAATCTGTTTATGTTTAGTAAATAGTAAATATAATTTCTCTTATGATATTCTTAATAACATTTTTTCTCTAGCTTACTTTATTATATAAATATAGTATCTAATGCTTATATCATAAAAATATGTGTTAATCAACTGTTTGTGTTATTGGTAAGGGTTTTCTCAAGAGCAAGCTAATATAGTTAGTAAATTTTGGGGGAGTCAAAAGATGTGCATGAATTTTTGACTGTATTCAGAATCAGTGCCTTTAATTTGAGCATTGGTTAAGGTTCATCTGTATTTAAAATTGTATTAAACACTTGAAAAACAAGCAAACAAACTTGTAAATGTATCTGAAAAAATGTTCTTGGGCTGAATAAGTCAGAGTTCTTCAGAGAAACAGAAGATCGATCTATCTATCTATCTATCTATCTATCTATCTATCTATCTATCTATAACTTCTATATTAGATCAATATATAAATACAAAGAAAAAGATATGTATTACATGAAATTTATTGACATATTTATGAAGTCAGAAGTCTGAATATCTGTAGTTGGCAAGCTGGAGAACTGATGGTGTAATTACAGTATGAGTCTGAATGCCTGAGAACCAGGAGAGCTTGTGGTGTAAGTTCTAAAGTCTAGGTTCAAGGGCAGGAGAAGACCAAGTTCCAACTTGAACACAGTCAAGTAAGTCATTGTAAATTCTCCCTTATTCTGTTTTGTTACTGTATCCATCAAAAACCTTCAGTGGTTTTGATGAAATTTATCTACACTAGGAAGGGCAATTACTTTACTCAGTCTACCAATTCAAATGTTAATCTCATCCAGAAACACCTCACAGACATACACAGAATAATATTTAATTAAATATTAGGGCATTAGGGACTCAGTTAAGCTGACACATAAAATTAATCATCACACAGACTTTTTGTTCAATGAACTGTTTATTTAACATTCTATAATCACTTAAATTTAAAACAATTAGGGTATATTTGTTATTCAATGTATTTATAAATGATTATGCATTAAATTCCTATATATGTTGAATCTGGTTTGGATTTCCTTTTGCTTTGATATATTATTCTATTTTTGCAAATGTTTAACATGCTGGATATTAAATGTAAATATCTGGTAAAGAAAATGTCCCACTGTTTCATTGAAGTATTTGTGTAACCTCTTCTTACTTTTTCATTGTCTAGATTAATTGTGGCCATATTCTGCTCAACTTTAAAAGATCCCATAATAGTTTTAATTAAAGTCTTTTTGAATTTATAGGTTAATTTAAAGAGATAAAATCTTTACAACACTGAGTGTTCCAATCCTGAACAACATTACTTTCTCTTTACCCGTTTTTAAATCCTGAAATAAGGTTTTATAATTGTACAAACACAGGTCCTATACACTTATTTATTTTATATTTAGTTCTAGGTTATTCACTTTTATTGCCTTCTGAATCTTATTGTTGGAAGTGTTAGATTTTTCGATTAAGACCTACAATTAGAAAACTTTGAAAACGTACTTAAATTTGCAGAGATTTGTGAGTAAAATCATTAAAACTTGAAAGCTGATTATAAGTTTCTTTCTTTACATTTCTCAACTGACACTGATGTTAACAACTTCTTCAGACCTTGGCTTTCTTTCTAAGTTCCCAAAATGTTTTCAACATGGAATAATGATTGAATGCTTAAATTAATTAATAGCTCTTATGAATGCTACCCTTGGAGTAACTAGCTTAATGAGACTGAAAAACACCAATTAAATGATCAATTCATAGCCAAATTCTTCATTCTCTTTGCCATCATCATTGACATCTTTTTGTTGTTGATATTTTGTTTTGTTACCTCTTCCTATTTTTAGGCAGTTTTTGAAAAGTAAGCAAATAATTTATGAGCTTGCAGCACCAAAGAAAAACGATATTAAAAAATAAAATTTGTCCTTACAGAATTTTTGGTTTCATATGTCAAGGCAGTTACTTAACACACTTTAACTACACTTGCAGCAATTTTATTTAAATGATTAGCTTGTAAAAATCACAATGCTGAAACTTACTCATTTTGGCTAAGACTAATGCTGCAGACATACAACATACACACACAAACTAGTTTTTGGTTTTCTATTTGAAATGTGCAGACTGATTGCTTGGTGGGATATATTGAATAATGCTTCTGCTGCCCACATAAATGTCCATGTTATAACCACCGGTTCTATGAATTTTACTTTTTATATTTGATTAAATTGAAACTTTTTAGGTGTGCTACTTATAATATTCTGGATTATGAGAGTAGAAGCAGAGATTGTAATGATACAATTGGAAAATAAATGAAAAAGACTCAAGTCAAGGAATACAGGTAGACTTTAGAGGTTGGAAAAAAAGCAAACAAGCATATTTTCTCTCTAAAGCACAGAAGGAATCAGCCTTTCAACAACTTGACTTTAGCCCAGTGGAAATGATTTCAAGTTTCTGGCCTCTGAAACTGTAAAAAAAGTAAGTTTTTGTTATTATAAGCCATGAGAGTTGTGGGAATTTGTTAATAACAGCAATTTAAAAAACCTAATACAGTTTGATAAAAATGAATAAGGTCTCTGATCACATGAAGATGACATAAACACTATTGAAGTTATCAAACAATTGGATTTCAAAAATTACAAAAACACGATCTGGATCATTGGTGTTTAGTGTGGTCACCTATCCAATATTTTTTTCTTCTGCTTTTATCATTAGACTCTTTCTTTGTTAGACGCATGCAATATTTTTAAATAATACACTTTTATCTCCTGTCAGATTTGTGTTTTAGGTTTATTAAAATTATCTTGCATTTTTCTTCTCTGCCAGATCATCCTACCCAACTCATTCCACCCAATTTTGTACATACTTTCATTTAGTAACTTCCAGAGATGAGTAAATATTAGTAAAAGGTTATCAGGAAATCTACTCAGTTATATTCAAGCAAAATAAAGAACATTATATTTCTAATAATTGTTTAAACAATAAAAGCATTAATAACTGAAGGAGACTTATTACCAATTAAAATTACTTTTAGAGATACCTACCTGAAGGTCATGAAAGTATTTTTTATTTTTGTTTTAACAACATTATTAATATTCATATCTACAGTTTTACTGAATTGGCTTTTGTATGTGATTTGATTTGACGATCCACTGCCCAGTTTAAAAGACATATTATTTGAAATCTCTTTGGGTCTATCCTAGATTTTAAACTTTTATTCAACCTTTTTTAAATAAGTCCTATGCTTAATTTTGTGTTTATTATTTTCCTTATTTTTATTTAGAAATTACCAAATATATTTATGTCTTTAAGCATTATTATGCTTTTCAGAATATGAAATCTAGCAAATGCTAGTAACCAAATATTTATAAAATTAATTTGAATTAAGTTATATAAAACATATATATATATATAAACTTTTAAAATTAAAATGTTACCATAATACTATGATATCTACCTATTCTTATAAAACTTTAAATAGCTTCAGAAGCATATATTAATTTATTAGGATCATTAAGTAGTTAATAACTATTCATCAAATACTTTTAGAAAGGCTGGACATAGCAGCTCATTCCTGTAATCCCAGTACTTTGGAAGATGGAAGCAGGAGGCTCCCTCGAGGCCAGGAGTTTGAGATCAGCCTGGTCTCTACAGACTCTGTCTCTATAAAAAATAAAATATAATTAGTTGAGTGGGGTGGCACGCACCTGTAGTCCCAGATACTCAGGAGGCTGACAAAGAAAGATTGCTTGAGTCCAGGAATTTGAGAAAATAGTGAAGTACAGTCATACCACTGCACTCCAGCATGGGTTATGGAGTGAGATCCTGTCTCATAAAATAATAATAATTTTAAAGGGTGGCAAAATGTCACACAAAGATAATTACATTTAAATGAATAATAAGAACAATTACTTTTGGTGGTGTATTTCAAGACTTGCAATACATTTTTGTATCTATATACAGGTACATTTTTAAATATGACATTGTAGCTCTTCCTAGCAGGAGTAAGAGTCTTCTTAATTAAATGTTGACTTTGTGTAAATGTGATCTACTTTAAACAGTGGGATAACAGTCAGCATGATGAAAGCAATGGCTTAAACAATTGTTATTCATTGGGGCTTACTTTTCTCTTGTTGCCAATGAGATCAGTCGATGCATAAGAAGAACTACTGAGAACATCCTGAGGAACCTCCCACCGTTATGGGTAAGTCCAAGTTCAAGATGCTGACTCACATAATCCTGAGATATATAAATGGCTCTTTCTCAAGACACTAAATTATACATGGTTTTTCATGCTATAAAATATATCTGACATAATCTTCCCCAAATTTATTGACTATTTGTCCTGTAAGCCTACCTCCTACATACTTAAATATAGAATAGAATATGGCAATACATGTATTTTCTAATATGTGACTAAATTTACAAGAAAGAAAGGGGAATTCTAAACGTCAAAAAAGAGCAAAATGAGGACAAATATAGAAGAGAACTAAGTCAAAACCAGTAACTATCACAAGGGGACTTAAAGAACTCAGAGAGTTCAGAGGTTTAGTAAAAAAAAAAAAATTCCTCAGAGGATAATCACAAACACTTAACAATAAAATATGGCACTCTGTAGTGAAGAGAAATCCCAACATAAAACTGAGATTCTCAAAAATCTACACCTCCAGTGACAGGATAAAAATTATGCTTTGAAAGACAAGACATGCTGAAAATTTATAACTCCAACAGAATTTTACATAGGATTTGAATTGGATTCCATATCACAATTCAAATAGTTATAAATTTATATTTAATTTAAAGGAATGCCAAATGGCTGAATGCCATCTGTGTCTGACTGAAGCAATCAATAAATCCACCCTGGAACAACATCGTTTAGTATACAACATCTAAAGCAACGATGAATAGGAGCTCTTTAGTAAGGCCAATGGAAAATAAAGTAGTGTGATTGAAAGTTTGAATGACAATTAAACAACAGAATTAGAGCAATGAAAAATTCCTAAATTGGAACTCTCCATTGTAGAATATACTTAAATTATCTACAAGTGCCATGGGAGGGTAGAGAGGCACGAGTCATCAATAAGGATACTTGATCTCAAATCAGGTGAAGTGGGGACCAAAGTGAGGCCCAAACTTTACCTGTTCAATGACCATTTGTATCCTTAACCCTAAATTGTACCTCACATCTTTAAAATACAAATTCAAAAATAATAATAAAATAATATGAAGTTTCAATTAACCAATTTTATAAAAAAGTACATATGTGTATACAAATAATGTACTTCAAAATGTATAGAAAAAAGAACAGAACAATAAAATTGATTTGAAGATATTAATACATCTTTTTCAGAAGATGACAGGGAAACCTAAAAAAACAATAGAATTCAGTTTTAAAAACACAAGTCTTATATTTTAAATATTAGGATATTTAAACATTTTAATAATATGCTGTACTTTGAAAATACAAGTCTAATAAATATATTTTCAACATTGTACTTACCAGTAAGAGATTTAACATCCCTCAAAATCTAATAGAAAGTGTACAAAATTAATAGTTCAATGCACCATAAATTAAGTCTCAACAAGTTTCTAATTATCAGTATCCTAATAACAACAATGCTATATAAAATTTTGATATATTAAAATATATCAAAATAATGCTTGGTCCTAAGAAAATAAATATCATATGTCTATTAGAAGATATTTACAGGTGACTATATTATTATATAATAATCATAATATCAAAACATGACATATACTGAAAATGCGTATCTTTGAATTATTAAGTAGTAAAGAAGAAAGAATAAAATGTAATATATCAAAAAGTAAAGATAGAACATTAGAATAATTTCTGAGTCAAAAAAGGATATGACAAACATAAAAGCAGATATTAATATACAATAAACAAAAATATTAGGTAAGAGCAACATACCCAAATGTTCTCTTTCTGAAGCAAAATGAATTAAATAAAAACAGAAAAAGAACAAATGAACAATATTAAGAAAGGAAATTGTTCCATTGCTAAATAAAGATACATAAGAAATTAAATGCAACAAGGAGATATTGTAAATATATTTATTTAAAATATTATATTCTTATATAAAATTAAGAATTTTTTAAAAATTAATTTAAATATGTGGAGTACAATTCAGGGTTAGGTATACAAATGTTCATTTTGCAGTTACCCTTGTTGATGAAGTGTGTTCCCGCCTTCCCTGAGAGTTTCCCAGTATTTCCAATCTCACCGAACCCTACTCCTCCGGAAGTTTCCCACTACTGCAAATCTCTTTCTTATAGTATTATGATAATTGTTCAAGTTTCACTTATGAATGAGAACATGTAATACTCAGTTCTTTGATTCTGTGATAGATCACTCAGTATTATAAATTCTAAGTCCATCCAAGTTGCTGTGAAATTCATAATTTTGTCTTCCTTTATGACTGTGCAGTATTCCATCATGTATGTATACCACATTTTTTTTATCCAGCACTCTTTTGATGAGCAGCATGGTTGGTTCCATGTTTTTTCCATTGTGAATAATGCTGCAATAAACTTTTCCATAGAGTGATTTGAGTTCCTCTGGCTATATTCCCAGAAGTGGGATTGCGGGGTCTTACAGAAGGTTGATTTTTAGATCTTTTAGGAATCCTCACACTGTTTTCCGCAGGGATTGCACTAGTTTACACTTCCACAAACAATGTAGAAGTATTCCCTTTTCCACGCATCCTCTCCAACATCTGGTTTTTTAGCTATTGATGATGGTCATTCTGATGATGGTTTTCAGTTAGGTGGTATCTCAGTGTGGTTTTAATTTACATTTCTTTGATGACTAGTGAAGCTGAGCACTTTTTCATGTATCTGTTGGCTGCTTGTATGTCTTCTTTTGAGAAGTGTCTATTCATATATTTTGCCCACTTTGTAATGGTACAGTTTTTTTTTTTTTCTTTTTTCTTTTTAGCACGTTTGAGTTCCTTGTAGATCCTAGATGTTAGTCCTTTGGCATATATACTGTTGACAAATATTTTTTTTCCCAGTCTGTGGGCTGTCTCCTTGCTCTCTTGATAGTTTCTTTGCCTTTGCAGAAGCTTGGAAGAATCAACATTGTTAAGATGTCCAACCTACCTGAGGCAATCTACAGATTTAACACAATACCCATTAAATTACCAGCATCATTCTTCTCAGACCTGGAAACAACAATGCAGAAATTCATACAGTAGCATAAACGACCACAAATCACCAAAACAATTCTAAGTGGAAAAAAAAAAAAAGCAGGAGCTATCACACTCCTAGATTTTAAACTTTTTTAAAAATAAAGCTACAATAATCAAAACAGTCTGGCATTGGTATAAGAACAGCAAGAACAGGCTTATAGACCAGTGGAACAAGATTGCGATTCCAGAAGCAAAACCAACCAAATTTCTCAACCAACTCATCTTGGACAAAGCCTCCACTAACAGCCATTGGCGAGAGGAGAACCTATTCAGTAAATGGTACTGGGAAAATGGGGTGACCACTTGCAGAAGATTAAAACAAGATCCCTATCTAGCACTGTACACAAAAATCAACTCTAAATGGATCAAAGTAAAATCTCATACTATAAGAACCTTAGAAAATACAGGAGACACCCTTATGGAAATTGGAACTGGCAACCAATTCCTGATCAAAATTCCAAGTGCCCATGACATAAAATATAAAATAGACAAGTGGGACATCAAATTAGCAATTTTTAAAGAAAATACAACTTCCCACAACTGACACAAAGATACTAGAAAATATTTTAAATATGAAAAGGATAATAGGTATTATGAAATATGTCATATGACCTTTAAAAAATTGTTGAAATATTTTTGTTTGTTTGTTTTGTTTTTAATTAGACACGTTGGCCAAATTATCTTAAAGTTGAATTTACTAATCTTTTAAAAAGAGGAATGATCTGACTGGGTGCAGTCACTCATGCGTATAATCCCAACACTATGGGAGGGCGAGGCGTGAGGATTGCCTGAGCCCACAGGTTTGAGATCAGCTTGGGCAGTTTGGCCAGACCTCATCTCCACAATAAATCAAAAACAAAAAAGAAAAAATTAACAGGCATGGTGGCTTGTACCTGTAGTTCCAGCTACTTGGAAGACTGAGGCAAAAGGATCACTTGAGCCCAGCAGAATGAGGTTGCAGTGGCTGTGAGCGTGCCATTGCACTCCAGCCTGGGAGACAGAGTGAGACTCCAACTCAAAAAATAAAAAAAATTTAAAAAGAAAAGGAAAGGTCTATATTGAACAAACGATTTCAGAGTACAACAAAGCAAGATACTCTCATTTTATATGTTAATATATTTATATGTTAATATATTATATATATACATATATATATGATATGTGAACCATTTTGTATTTATGTCTTTTAATGATCCTAACTACAATTTTGGTGTAATTCATAAAGTAATATCATGAATATATAGTCTATTGCCAGTTGAATAGATAAATATATTTTGGTAGAGCAACAATAATAAAGTAATATAGAACAATGTAAATAAATGAACTAGAGCTATTTTTATTAATACAGAAAAATCTTTTTAAAAGTATTTGTGTTTGTGATGAAGTAAATACCTTGGGCATTATACAGTATAATATAATTTAAAACATTTTGATAACAACTAAAAATTGAAGGTTCCATTGTATAGTCTAGTATACACATGAAAAACAATATTTTAAGAAGATATCTCCTATATATTAATAGGCAGAAAATGATAGAGATACAGACAGATATATGTGATATATGTGTTTAAGGGAATAAAAATATGGGAAGCATAAATATGCATATAAATTTAACATATAGTTAAAGGTAGTTGTTCTTGTGGAAGAAGCTAAAGAGATTTGAAAGAAAAAAATAGTTTGAAGTTAATGATGGGTAATTGATTATTTAGTTTATAGTAGGCTCATGGTGTTTTATTACATTAGTTATTTATTGAACTAATAAAACAGTTATACATAGACTAGTGAATAGAGGTATGAGCCAAACCAGCATGGCTAGACCTGGTTTCATCTCTTCATTCTGACACTATCTTACCTCTTTCTTTCACATATATGGACACTTGTGATTATGTTAGGCTAACCAGAATAATTCCCCTATGTTAAATCAACTCATTAGAAAACTTCATTCCATCTGCAAACTTAATTTCCCCATTCCATGTAACATAATATGTTCACGAGCTCCAGGAATAAGACCTGGACATTTGGATGGGGAATAATATTCTGCATTTTCTGCTTACAGCAGAAGAAATGGAAGTAACAATGAGTTTCAGTTAGTGAAAAGCCATGCATTGAATCATCTAATTCTGTACACCTGCAATCCACTTCAGGTAACAAATTAATACCATTTCAAAATATAATTCACTCTTTCTGATATACAGAATCATAACTTTTTGTGTACTACTTCTGAATATTTACCTGTTTAAATTCTCCTGTTCCATTTTAAGGTAAGGGATTAAGATATTATTTTTAATGGCAGATAGATCTGTTAAAAACTTTCTAGTTCAGCAATGAGAATGTATTACCTAAAACAAAAGTTCGCATTTAGTTGTCTATAGCTACCTTAAACAGAATTTTCTTTATATCAAACAAAAGAACCCAAGGTAAAGATGTATTGTGAAAAAAAAGTAAAACCTGGAGATGTGCCGGCGGTTGCTAAGCTGAGTTATCTCTTTTTATTTCTTCTTTCTTTTTAGATAGATTTATTTTACAAGCGACAGGGATGTCAAATTTTAACAATTCTCCTCTTGGATTGGTTATAGTAAAAAAAAAAAAACTATCATCATGACCAGTAATATTTTATGACCATTTTATCCATGAAAGTTTGGCACTTTATTATGTTATTTGGACTCTTTCAAGTAATTTCAAGTAAAATACATTCACTTTTTTGAAAAATGATATATAACATTTTATTCAATTATGTCAATTCAAATTATGAAAACTTTCTCCTGCTAAAAGTAGGAAAGGTTGTATTCTAGAACATAATTCAGTTCAATAACTTATTAACGTATTTTGTGAATTTTATTGTAGATAAGCTATTTGGAAATGATGTTAGTTAAACACTAGATAAATATCATTTTCAGGATCTTCATGTCCAGGGAGCTACAGGATCTTTTTGTCTTTTCTTCTTGCTAAAGGGGCCATGCTAATTACCTCTGGTGATTCAGAGTAGAATAAACACATGAATTAAAGTTCAGCAATTTTTTATATTTAGTATGAATAGGGTGATGGTTCAGAAATAGATAATATAGAGTATTTTATGTGGGGAGATAGATATGCATTAAGTTGAAATAATAAAGTTCTGAATTTGAAAAGCAAAAACTTTATAATTCAAGTTGCAACTTGTAAAAGGAAATTTTTTTTGCATATCAATAGATTAAAATGATCACTTTAATGAAAAAGTTCTGATGTATTTATAAAATTGTTGAAAATATTATTTATTATACCTATTGAAACCCATTAGAGGTTTCCAATGGCATAGACGTCAGCCATACCCCTGATAGACCTTACTGTTACAGGACTTATTTTCAAGTAATATTAAATAATACACAAGTCAGATAATTTTCCCATTTTAAAAAATTGAACTTATAAACAACTTATAATAAAACCAACACTGACAGAATTATCAGTTTAATTCACACTTAAACTCACATATCATGATTAGTAGAAAAAACACTTCTTGGCTGGGCTCGGTGGCTCAGCCTGTAATCCCGCTTTGGGAGGCCAGGGTGAGTGGATTGCCTGAGCCTGAGGGTTTGAGACCCACCTGGGCAATTTGGTGAGACCTCATATCTACAATAAATCAAAAAAATTAGCGGGGCATGGTAGCACGCGCCTGTAGTTCCAGCAACTTGAAAGGCTGAGGCGGAAGGATCGCTGGAGTCCAGCAGGTCGAGGCTGCGGTCTGCACTCCAGTCTTGGTGACAGAGTGAGACTCCAACTCAAAAAAAAAAAAAAAAGAAAAAAGAAAAAACACTTTTTTCACTGAGTGAAGATGTAGTGTTTAAAACTTTTTCTCATGGACATACTACTTGGCAAACTAAGTTTTGCTTTCTAAAGCTTCTTTTATAGATATATAGTAAATAATATATATTATTTTATATATATTTGCATGAGTATCAAATTCAAACAAATAGCCATATGTAGAATTAAATAGAAAGGTTGTAATGATTTTAAAGAGATTGATGATTTGAGGTTTAATTTGCCACATGTCCTGTCAGAATGCATAAAGCATACATAATTTTTAACTTCTTTGAATCAGGGAAGTGAGAACCTGACCAAAAGTCAGAGACTTTATTAGAAAATAAAGTCCCTTTTCAAAATGTTACTAGTCTTAAATAAAATAATATGAATTTGTTAATTAAATATAGTTTGTAAAATAAATAAGATAGATTTGATGGCAAACAAGAGATACACACCACCCTCAACACACACAGATGCATACGTGGACACACACACACACACACACACAAATATTGAAGCATTAACAAAGTAAGCAATCCTGAATGAAAAGCTATGATAAGTACCACTTGGTGGCCAGGAAACATTTTTATGACCCAAAGAGTGAGTCTTTGGAGAAAAGAGAGATAGCATAGAATGAATATAGCACTGCCTTCATTAAAAACAAAAAAATATACACTAAGGTTAAAATAATAATTCTTGCTCAATTCTCAATCTATACATTGATATGTATTCATTATTTATCTAGCACAATTTTTTATCATGCTACCATCAATTGGAAATAAATAAATATACCTGGAAGAATAACTCTACTTTATATAAAATTGTATGTGATATTGGAATAAAGTATATTTTGCATAGGTGAAACAATATTTATTTTAAAATATTAAAGTCGGTTCATAAATGATTGCTTTTGGTATAGTATGATTATTTCTAATAGTTACCATAAATAATAACATTAAGATGGCAATATTCCATTTCACTTCCCCACTTTAATATTCTCTTTCTCTTCAATCCCATTGACTTCAGGCAACTCAATTAATTATTAATTAACATTATCAATTATATTATTAAATTAATTAAATTTTGGAGTGGAATTGTCCTTCTCAATTAAGTTCCTGAAGAGCTATGTCTGATATTTGAACTTGAGTTTAAAAATTATAGAAACATTAAATGCCTCAATGATGCCAAATTGTGTGCTTCATAAATATTTGCATTTTCCATTGCTATGGTAAAAGAGTAGGATTCAATTTTTTTTTTCATGCAAGTTTTTCTGAGTGATATTGCTCATGAGCATCTCATTGCTTCAAAATCATTGAGAAAAGGAACTTTAACTGATTTGACACTGAAGCCTTTTTTTATCACTGTTCATTGTGAAAAAAAAGTAAATTCTGTTGCCAAAACTTCCAGAGAGCAAATTTTTTAAAGTGTACAAAATTTAATGCAAAGTTTTATTCCTACTTTCTGAATTTTATGGAATAAACACAGGAACCATTTTCTCACTGCCTAAGGAATATATCTAAATTGAATAAAAATCAGCCCTTGTGGAACTAAAGTTAAACAATTGCATGTGTGTTCACACACCCAGACACACACACACACATGCAATATTCTGCCACTTATTTTTAGACTGAAAGACTATTTTCATCTAAGAACAGAAGTGTTAAAGTTTTAAGAATTGTGGCTAGGAGGTCCTCTGGTAACTGGTGTAGCTATATCATTTCTAGAAAAATTCAGCATTTTCCTGTTTTGGATATAACATGGTATATATAGCATTCTCCATGAAAGAGAAATACGGTCCAATCTCAAAATCACAATTTGTGTGGTCAATCCATATGCATAGTCTATGTGCTAAATCTTTTACTGGTAACACATTTTCTGTGAACTCAGAAAAAGAGCAAATCTTGCTTTAATATAATGTTGCATAATATTAAAATATAATTTGGTTAATTAATTATAAACACTTTAATTATGTGTTAAATATTTTTATTATTCACTGTAATGTATTATTAATACATTATTACTTTATACAGCAATTACCGTTAAGTGAGGAGTCTATCTATTTATCTATCTATCATCAATTCCTAAAACAGGAATTATTATATCAATGACTTAACTATGTAAAATAATCCTTCTTATCCTTGCATTCTAAGATGACTACATAACTCATTCATAATAGGAATCCAGTAAGTTCTAATATCTATTCATGATGATATTAAGAAAAATTAATAGAAAATGGCAGAAATTACACTATGAAAAGAGTACATTTTAGAGGTTACAACTATCATTAAGTGTAAAAAAATAAAACTGGAATGACTGTATTTCAAAATTAAAGTATTTAACTCTAATATGTAGACCCATCTAGGTACCCAAACATACAAATTTGCTTACTAATGGGCTTTCCTTTTTGTTCCAATAAATAATTAGAAATTACTATTTTAATTAAATTTGTATTGAATATCAGTAAATTACAACGGTACACTAACAAAAACTGGCAATGTCAAACTTGCCTTTAATGAATTGGTCATGAATTTTTAAACTGACAAAATCATGATGTCTCAGTGATAGCTGTGCTATGAGGATTAATTCCAACAGAAATTAATCCTTGGGATTAGCAAAACCCATGTGAATGAAATAAGAAATGAATCTTTTTGACACTGACTCCAGATCAACCCATGAAATGTACTAAAGTAAGTTTTTCTTTTAATCATAATTCTGAAGGGCTGGAAAAGGTTAGACGCCACTTGTCAGCATAATTTATTGATTACAGTTAAATTTAAGATATCTACCTGGTTTGGGTGAGACAACTTTGCTTCTTGCACAGAGCCCTGTGCTGTGGCGAATTGAAGAGCACAAACAGTAACCAGCAACATATAAAAACACCTGGAGGAACTCCATTTTGTTTTCTCTGGTTCCCAAGTGCTCCATGTCCACATCTGTCATTTCTGATCTAAGAGAAGAAGTGCATCCTGGCAAGGCCCTTAGGGAGGGAGGCCAATAGGAGGCTATGTTTGATGTAACCAGATCTCTTGCCCATGAAATCCTTTGTCTGTGATGCATATCTTTAATGTAATTTCTATATGATATAGTTTCCCTGTACTAATCCTTATGCTTGTAAGCAATGAAACTTGAATTGCCACAGTCAGTATAGTAGTATTTAAATAATAAACACTATGTTCAAGAAAGTAACTTAGTATTAACATCAATATGAATTTTAAAAATATGGTGAAATTCAACTGAGGAAAAGATCAATTCTTTTGACAAAATTTGGAGTTTCTGGTAATTGCTCCAATAAAAATAACAATTAAGATACATAGAAATAACATGGGTTAAATAAAACAAAATTCAAAAATTTTAATTGTTTAACTTGGCAAAATTCAAGTCAAAATTAGGTCAATAAAGTAAGAATTAATTAAATTGCCTTAATGGAGTTTTTTTCTAGAAAGGACTTTTCAACAACTGCATATCAGTATTGATAACTTTTTTATTCTTAGCATGAATTTTGACATCTTTTGTCAAAACAGCAGAGTTAAATTATTTACCACTTCAAAATAATTGACATCAAAGCATGTCACAGCTGGATAGTCTCCTATGTTACAGCAGATCAGATTTTTTTTACTCTTTTTATAATCTTAATGAAATTTTCCATTTTTTTGTTTGAGTTGGAGTCTCAATCCATCATCCAGCTGGAGTCTCACTCCATCATTATGGCCACTCCAGCGTCCTGCTGGGCTCCAGTTATTCTTCCGCCTCAGCCTTCCAAGTAGCCGGAACTACAGGCATGTGCTACTACTCCCGACAGATTTTTGATTTGTTGTAGAGATGAGGTCTCACCAAGTTGCCTGGGCTGGTCTCCAACCCTCGGGTTTAGGCAATCCGCTCTCCTCAGGCTGACCCACTGAACCTGGCCGACACTTTTTCTTTTAATGTATAAAGTTGTTTTGGCCCACGCCTTTCTGATATTCTTATAACAAACAGGTTTATCTTTTTGTTTGTATCTGAAATTATTCGATGTTCAGTTAATTATAAAGCATTTATAATAGCATTTGAATAAAATATGTCATATTAATACATACAAAATAATTTGTCACTACTTAGTAGTGGTGTAATGCTATTCTCGCTAATTACCTTAACCTTTTTTTCTCCTTGTTTCTATGATTCCTTGTGATTTATTTTATTTATTTATTTATTTATTTATTTATTTATTTATTTATTTATTTATTTATTTATTGAGTTGGAGTCTCACTCCGTCGCCCAGACTGGAGTGCAGTGGCCGCTCCCGGCCACCGCAGCCTCGACCTGCTGGGCTCCGGCGATCCTTCCGCCTCAGCCTCCCAAGTAGCTGGAACTACAGGCGCATGCTACCACACCCGGTTAATTTTTGATTTATTGTAGAGATGAGGTCTCGCCAATTTGCCCAGGCGGGTCTCTAACCCGCGGGCTCAGGCAATCCACTCACCTCAGTCTCCCAAAGTGCTGGAATTACAGGCTGAGCCACCAAGCCCGGCCCTTGTGATTTATATTCTTGAATATGACAAAGTCATGGGAAGGGTGCTATTCTGTCCAGTTTTGCATAAACTTTAACTAATTGCTTTACAGGATAAAAATGATAAAACCAATGAAGAAAATATTGGTAAGAGTTTATAGAGTATGAATCAATTTTTAGTATTTCTAAATGTTTAAGACTTTTAGTTATAGTTATTACAATTATTTTGGTTCAAGATTCTTTTTTTCTAGATTGCTCTCCCTACTCACCTGTCATATACTGCATATTAGCTACAAATAATTTGAAATGTGGTTCGTTTTCATTGAGATATCTTATAAGTAGAAAATACTCAAGAGATCTTAAAAACTTTGTGTAGAAAATGTAAAATCTCTGGCTGGGTGTGGTGACTCATGCCTGTAATCCTAGCAATTTGGGAAGCAGAAGCGAGAGAATTGCCTGAGCCAATGGGTTCGAGACCAATCTGGGCATCTTGGTAAGACCTCGTCTCCACAATAATTAAAAAAAAAAAAGAAAACTTAGCTGGGCATGGTGGCATGTACCAGTAGTTACAGCTACTTGGAAGACTGAGGTGGGAAGATCACCTAAGCCAAGCAGGTTGAGGCTGCAGAGGCCGCAAGCGTGCCACTGCACTCCAGCCTGGGTGACAGAGTGAGACTCTAACTCAAAAAAAAAAAAAAAAGTAAAATCTCAATAATGTTTTGTAGATTAGTTGTGTAAGGACAATATTTTAGATATAACAGGCTAAATAAAGTTGTTAAAATTAATGTTATCTACTTTTTTCATTAAAAAAATGTGACTACTAGATAGTTTTAAATTATATGTATTGATTATATTAAATTGTCATTCCACAGAGCTGCTATAAACAATTTGACTTTGCCTGAAAACGAGTTTTATTCATGAAAGAGAAAAAATGTTGCTATTATATTTGCATTAAATTTCTGTGGTTCGTATATATTTGTTTAAACGAGAAATAATCAAAATGTTTTTTCTGATAAAGACTAAAACCTTCATTTGCATTATTGTTTTTAACTTCTTAAAGAAAAGTTTACTTTTTTGATCAATGAACTTAGAAGAGTCAGGTTCTAATCTAGAATTACACAGAAAAAAAAACACTGCAATTAGGATTATAAAAGTAATGTTCGTGAAATATTGAGCTGT
Source organism: Tarsius wallacei (assembly GCA_963574415.1). Lineage (NCBI taxonomy): Eukaryota > Metazoa > Chordata > Mammalia > Primates > Tarsiidae > Tarsius > Tarsius wallacei. The sequence continues at coordinate 51,126 of CAUYQG010219701.1, read as the reverse complement.
ATTCCTAAAGGAGAATTTTCTGTTCTCTTATGTTTTCAGCAAAACAACTCATCAATCAACAGAATAGCTCAAACATTCGCTTGTTGAATAAATAACAATTGAGAAGGGAATTATAAAGAGGGTACTTGAGCATAGTATTAGCATCCAGTGGCCTCTTTCAGAATTCTAAAGAGAAGATGAATTATTTGCTATAATAAAATCCTTTGAGACTAAAATACCAACGACAACAACATAGTAGAAAGCAAATAAAAATACATTTTAGCAAAGCAAAACCTTTTATTAAAGTAAGAACACCTAAAACACAAGTTCAAAAGATCAAATATTTTATTACTAATTCTTCCTTTTTTGATACAGGCAAATAATAATAAACTTTATTTTCTTAGTCTCTAAAAATGATTTTGACTTACCATATATTAATTTCATATTGCAGGTGTAAAAAATTACTACAAATTTAGTGACTTAAAACAGGTCAAATTTATTATCTTATAGTTCTGGGGATCAGAAGTAGGAAATCAGTCTCACTATGTTAAAATCAAGATGTTGGCAAGGCTGTGTTTTTCTGCAGGCTCTAAGTAAGAATATAGGATTTTTTGTTTTGTTTTGCTTTGTTTTTGAAATTTTTCAGATTCTAAGTTCTGTCCACATTCCTATTACTAACTCTGATGCGCTGATTCTTTAATAAGAAGCTTTGTGATTACATCAGGAAACCAGAACAATGCAAAATAATCTCTCCATCTCTAGATCATTAACCTAATCAAATAAACAGTCTTTTCTGCCATGTAAGTAAACATATCCACAGGTTTTTTTCTGCCTACTATGTCTCCTTATTACCTGAACTACATGGACTGTTCTAGCAATTTTGATGATAAAATAATAATATATCATCATTTTCAACTCATAAAAGAACATTGTATTATGCAAATTAAACATTAGTCATAGTATTTTTGGTTGTGGTTCGATTATCCTATATACCTAGAAAAGCTAAGTGTCAATAAAAAGTAACTGGATTCAAAATGTATGGCTGACTTAAGTGTGATTGATTTGGTAAATGTATTTAACAAATTTTATTTTTGCATTAGTATATAGGGCTTAATATTGATGTTTTCTGCGCACACACATATAACATTCTGAATTCCTCAGAGAGAACTTCCTTCTCCTCAATGGCCCTGGTTATCAATCTAAAGAGAAATGAATACTATACATAATTTTTTTGGAAATAAATATATTAATATCTTGTGATTGCCTCAAAAAGGGTAGATCAAACATCAACCCCAAATTTGAATGAGATGTGAAGACCTACCAACTGGGCATGGAAAGTAACTTCTCACATACTAAGGCTTTTCAAGAAGAGCACAGCAGGGCCCTAAATTGACTTAAAAGGGCTGAGAGAGCAAGAAGGGGATTAATAACTTGGAGGTTTTTGTGGTTAGAATTTACAGAAGGCTTGAGGGTTCCCATTGGTAATTCTACCTTTGCATGTCTTGAACATTCTGCCTGTCTGAAGAGAGGGAAAGAAGGAAGCTTATGGGCTTTCATATCTTTTTGCCTAGATATTGAGTAAGGGAAAAACAGGGAAAGGTGGAACTTGAAATGTATCAACAATCGTAGTGGGAAGAATTGTGTCTCCCAAAATATATATTTAAATATTAATCTCTGGTACCTATGAATGTGACCTTATTTGGGAATAAGGTCTTTGCAAATGTGACCCAGTTAAGATGACCTCTTACTGAATGATTGGTGGCTTAGCACTATTCAATGACTGGATCTTACTCAATGACTTAAAGTGACTGATGTCCTTATAATAAGAAGGAAATCTAAGCACAGACACACACAGAGGTAATTCCATGTGAAGACAGAGATTGAAGTTATACTGACACATGTCAAAGGATGCAAAGAATTGCCTGCGCCCACCAGAGGCCAAGAAAGTGGCCTGAAACAGATTTTCTCCCTAAATCATCATGAAGGAATAAATCTTGCCAATGCCTTGAATTTTTACTTCTGGTCTCCTAAATTGTGAGAATACATGCTTGTTGTTTAAAGGTTGTCAGAACCTATTGTTAGGAGTCATCAATTTGATCATATTTGAGCAATAGTTAAATTAGTTTGCTAAAGTGAAAGGCCGTTGGAACAATAATAGGTGTCCTATGATGGGTCTTAATTTCTCTAGACCATGTATTATTTAACATTGGGCTGTATTCATAATTTTCACTGAATGAAAGGGAGTTTCATTTGGTCTTACTTTGTTAAGCCAATTGTAAGTGCCAAAGACATAATTTTATTTCAATATATTATATTGTTCATTGGTTCAGAGCTTCCATTCTTCCTATGATATTTTAAGACAACAGATGATACCTTCTTAGGGGCAAGACAACATTTTCAATAATTGAAGCACATCTATTTGTCTTCTGTTTTATGCTCAGTATCTCATCTAAGAGTATCTTGTTTATAATGAACTCCAGGGATAACTTCAATTCGAGACCCAGTAATGATTAAAGCCGTGTAGCTTTGTCAATTGATTTTTGTATTTTAATAAATGTTTAAGTGAATTAGAACTTGTGTTGTAAAGATACATGTGCCAGTTAGTAGTCTAATTTTTTAAAATCAGTAAAATTTGAATTTAAAAATTTTGAATTTTTTAGTAAAATTACAGACTTTTGTTTCAATTTTTGTTTCCTCCTCCGAAATTTCTCTCTCTCCTTCCTCACTCTGCCTCTCTTTTTCTCTCCCTCTTTCTTTCTCTCTCTCCTTCCTTCTATGGTCTTATGGTTGCCCATGGAAGCAAGATCAACCTCCACTGAAAAAATTGGTTGGCATGTCAAAACTGATGATTCCAAACTTGCAATAGAAGGGCATGAAAAGTTTTATTCCTTATATAATAAATAAAGCAAAAGCTTACCAGCTCCTAAGCTAATCTGAAAAACGGATGAGAAATCAAGGATGAGCAAAAATGGCTTAAGATTTATTGTGGTGAGTGATTTCATTAAGACTCCTGGATTTTCACTGTTTGAATTTCCCACCAGCACCAAGAAAAGGAAGTGTGCATGCTTCTTACTGGCTTGTGTAGGTTTGGGGTAAAATAAAGGGGGAGTGATAGGGATTGAAAACTATTGGTAACAAATTGTCAAAAATAGAATCAGACTCCTTATGATAATTCGTTACTGGTGCTGATATTGTTTTTGATATATTGGCCTAAAAGCAAAAGGAAATGTAAAACTTCTGCCATTCAAGAAGAAATGTTAAATACAAAATCAAGGAACCATTTAATTATTAGTTAACTTTGCATATTTGGGATTTCTTGGTAGCCTGGTAAATCTAAGCTGTTTCATGTAAGAAAACTTGAGTTAGAACACCTAAATGTAACATATAGAAAACACTCATGAAGTTTTGTTTTTCACAATGTAATTCATGAAAGTTTTGTTTTCACAATATGATATTTAGGAGGTTTTGCAACATGGTTTCTAAATCAATCAGTATAGATTTCTTTTTTGTTTTAAATTAGAAAATATAGTGTATTTAGAAAGTAAATTGGAGAGAGAGAGAAACACGCACACACAGAGAGAGAGAGAGAAAGAGAGACAGAGAGAGAGAGAGAGAGAGAGAGAGAGGATTCACTTCCCCAAGGGAGGGGAGGGGGAATATGCATTCTCATACAATGCTTTTGTAATTAATTTTATTTCCTGTTAAATCAGATGATCTTTAACCTTCCTTACTGGTATTTTAATTATTTCATTTTGAAATAATGCAGAGATATTCTCTCATTTACATAGCTTTCTTAAAAGGTAAAACTATAACACAATATTGCAACCAGGATATTGGCCCTACTATAGACAAAGTAGAGAATGTTTCCATCGCCACAAAAATTCCTCAAGTTGGTTTTGGGTAGCAACATAAATCCGCTTTCCTTCTGTCTCTACTACTCCTTAACCTCTTGCAGCCTGTCATCCATTTTTTTCTATAACTTTATCATTTCAAGAATGTTATGTATAAATGGGATAGGGCATATAACTATCTTGTTATTTTTTTTCATTCAGAATAGTTCTCTGAAATTTTTGAGCTTTATATGTATCTAATTGCTGAGCAATATCCTAACTTATGCATATAAAATGCCACAACTTGTTTAGCCTGTTTAAAGACAGCTGAACTGATTCCAAATATATATGGTGTATTCCATATACATGTCTCAGTATTTTCAAAGACAATTTTTAGAGAGTACAGTCTGTGAAAATAATCATAGCTAAATTAATATTTAACTTTGATAAGATTCTGGAAACACTGAACATATTTGACAATTTAAAATCTCATTTGTAAATAACTTATAGGTGAAATAAGTAATCACAAGGGTAATTAAAAACATTTTAGAGTTAAATTTTCAATATATCTAAATTTGTAGCTAATTTATAGCTAAAGTAATGATTAGCGAGAAACTCATAGATAAAAATGCTCACATTCAAAAACAAAATAGTAAAAGAAATATTTTGCCATAAAAAGCAAAAAAAAAAAAAAAAAGTCGAGTAATTTAAATCCAATGCAAATAGAAATAAGAAAACAATAAGAACAAAAATAAATGAAAAAGAAAATGAAACAGTAATAGCTAAACTTAACAAAGCAGAAAGTTGATCCTTTGGACAGATATACTGGAACGCCAAAGTGAAAGAGAGAGAACACAAAAATTACCTGTATCAGAAGTGAAAAAAAAAAACCTATTAATATTGATTAGCCCACAGGCAACAAAAAATAACAAAAATAATATCATAAAAAACTCTAACAATAAGTTTGAAAATCACTTTTTAAAAAGCATACAATTTATGACACCACAATTTATGACAAAATAGCCAGCTCCATGTTAAAGAAATTCAATTTGCAGATCTAATCAAGTTGATATGTGTTTATACCAAATTAAGGTGGGCCCTAATCCTGTAAGACTTGTATCCTTAGAAAAACAAAAGGCCCAGACACATGAGAAGAAAATGACATGTGACTGCAGAGGCAGAGATAAAAATACAAAATGATTGCAGGCCAGCCACCAGAAGATAGTAAGAGAGGCTGATGGATTCTATCCAGAGTTTCAGAAGAGTATATAGCCCTGCTGACAGCTCAATTTTGGACTTTTATAGTTTCTAGGTCTGTGAGACAATAAATCTCTGTTGTTTTAAGTCATTCAGTTTGTGGTATTTCATTATGGAAGCTCTAGGTAACTAATATACCAGACCAACACGTTACAAGAAAATAAATTAACGTATCATGACAATAGACACAAAATTCCTGAAAAAAAAATTCAGCCGGGCTCGGTGGCTCAGCCTATAATCCCACACCTTTGGGAGGCTGAGGTGAGTGGATTGCCTGAGCCTGCGGGTTCGAGACCCGCCTGGGCAACTTGGCGAGACCTCATCTCTACAATAAATCAAAAAAAAATAGCCAGGCGTGGTAGCGCGTGCCTGTAGTTCCAGCTACTTGGAAGGCAGAGGCGGAAGGATTGCAGAGGCCAGCAGGTCGAGGCTGCGGTGACCGGAAGCGGCCACCGCACTCCAGTCTGGGCGACGGAGTGATACGCCAAATCAAAAAAAAAAAAAAATTCAAAGTAAATGGAAGCAATTTATACAAATAAATATAACTTACTACTAAGTGGGGTTTGTTTTGGCTACAAGAGTAGCTTAGCATTAGAAAAACCCATTAGTGTAATTCACTGTGTTAATAGTATAAAATAGAAAAACTATATGATATCTCAGTATATAAAAATCATTTGGCAAAGTTCAACATTTGTCTATTGTTGAAAACTCTCAGAAAAATATGATTAGAATGAAACTACAGTATGACAAAAGGCATCTTCAAAACATCTCTAGCTAATGTAATGTTTACAGATGGAATATTAAATTCTTACTGATAAGTTTAGGAACAATGCTAGGGCATCTATTCTCAACACTTCTATTTAGCATTGCACTGAAGATCCCACATTAACTCCTTCTCTAATGTACTTCTTCTTCTTATCTTAAACAAGCAACTGAGTTTCTGACCTATGTCATTTTCTTTCTCTCTGTAGAATATCTTTTGACAAATTGCAAGTCATATCTACCTGCTGGTGACAAATTCCCTCAGTTTTTGTTTGTCTGAAATGTCTTTATTTCTTCTTTAAATTTTAAGAATAAGATAACTTGATATATAATTCCATTTTTTAAATTTCTTTTATCAATTTAAATATTTAACTTTACTCTTTTTCTCCTTGCATGATTTCTGAAGGTAAATCTCATGAATTCCTACCTAGTTTCTCATAGATAAAATTTAATATGCCCCACACCTACCTCTGGCTTCTCTTAAAGTTTTCTCTTTATCTTTGGCTTTTCATAGGATAAAAATAATGTAACTAGGTATAGGTTTTTCTATGTCTATCACATTGTAATCTGAAATTTCTGGATCTGTCATTCATTTTTAAAAATTCTCAGACATCATTGTTTCATATAATTTTTCCATTCATTTCTCTATTTCTCCAGATACTCCCATTATATATTACACATATTGCCAGTAGCCTACGGTTCTTGACTATTTTGTTTCTTTATGTTTTTATTTTCTAAACGTCTTTGTCATTTAGTTCAGCAGGTTTTGATTGATATATTTTCAAGTTCACTGTTTTTTTCTGTAGCCATGGCTAATTTACTATTGAATTGTCAAAGGGAAATTTTTATTTCTGTAATAGTGCTTTTTATTTCTATCTTTTGTTATTCTTTGTTAGAGTTTCCATGTCTCTGCATATGATATCTATCTGTTCTTGCATATCGCCTGTTTTTTTTTTCTTACAGTGGAATCCTGTTGATAACAATCACAGTTATCTTAAATTTCTAGTTCTTGTAACTCTTAAATCTCTGCTATATCTGAATCTGTTTCTGATTCTTGATTTGTCCTTTCAGATTGTTTTTGTTTTCCTTGCCTTTAAGCATACCCTGTAATTTTTTATTGAAAGTCAGATATATTGTATCAGGTAGTAAAAACTGAGACAAACAGTCCTTTAGTGTGAAGTCTTATGTTAAGTGTGAGTTAGTTAGTACTTAGATATTGTTGTAGCTATAGCTATCAGAGGCTCAATTTCGTCTAGTATTCTTAAATGTTTCTTCTCTGTTGACTTTGAGTGTCCCTAAAAAATTATCCTTAAATGGAGTTTTTGTCTTGCAGCTTTCTGGGTTGTGATTTACTGTTATTATCCTGGACCCCTGTTAAGTAGTGGAAAGGTACTGAGGAGAAATGTTCTATAATCATGTAACTAAATCTTTGGTTTGTTTTATTCTGTTTTATTTTATTTTATTTTTTCCCAGTGAACAAAAACTCCTGGGGCATTATCTTCAGAAGAGTTATTAGCCTTTCTTTCTTTCCCTTTCTTTCTTTCTTTCTTTCTCTTGAGTTTTGAGTACTAGCCTTTGTTGCAGAAACATAATGAAGGACAAAAAGCTCCTGCATATCTCAAGATGATTATTTTCCCATGGGTATTTTTTGAAAAGGTAGCATTTTTCCTTCTCCTCAAAGTGTGAAGAGATTTGCCTCTGATGCTCACTTAGAATCTGGTGGAGGTCATGCAGAAAAACATTTCAAAAACTGTAGGATTCACCCCATGGATAGAGGAGATCCAGCTGCTCTTCCTCAAGACAATGAAAAAAACATCTGGGAGGCATTTCAGACGTTTTAGTTTCTCCCCCTCACTACAGACCCAGAGGCCTAGAAAAGCAGAATCTCTCTGTGGGATAGGCCTGAGGTACCTGAAATTCAGTGTAGTGTTTCTTGGTTGCATCAGCTGTGGCTTAAGTAGTCCCAGATATGAACTGATCCCCCACTTGTTGTAACCAGAGTGCGAGAAAGACATCGCCAACATGCTGAGAGTTGGATTATGAGTCCTTTATTAGCTGGCAGTCAAGAGCGAACTAATGTTTGAAGAACTCTCGACCCCGAATGAAGAAAGGAGAGGGTTTATAAAGGCAAAAACCGCAAGTGGGCTACGTAGCATGGAGAACAAACATAAGGAACATCAAAATTAACAGGAGAGCAAAATGTGCAAACATATACAAATAAATGCAGAACTTGTGGTTGGGGAGTTTCCAATGTTTCAGGAAAACAAGGGTATAGGTCCCCAGTTACGGAAATGTTACAACCTATGATTATGGGAAGGTAATGTAAGGGGTAATCTTTGGATTAAAGCAGCTAAAATGGAAGATTTGTTATACAATGGAAGTACTTATATTTAGTTAATCAATTGTAGGCTGCTACTTTCCAAGTGGGTATTTCATTCCCCTCTTTTACTTGTGCATGAGTTAAATCATTGATCTGTAAGTTATGGGTAAAGCATCATAGGTTCCAACATACATGAGTTTTACAGAAGTAATTCATTGCTTTACAAATTGAATAAACCAGTTGAATATGCAACGCCCTATAAGCAAACCTAGGAGGAGGAGGATTATAGAGTCGCTAGACTGGTGTTGAGAGTTGTTAGGAGGGGTTCCAATCAAACATGGATTGGAACCAAGATTTGCTATTGTTTAAGTCTTGTTGTCATTTGTCTATATTTTCTTGGGCTTTCTGGAGGGTATCTTTAATGATTCCTGACTTGTTTGCATAGAAACAGCAAGTTTCTCAAAGAGCAACACAAAAGTTCTCCTTGGGATAGGAAAAGCAAGTCTAGGCCCTTACAATTTTGGAGAACAACCTCTATTAGAAAGTCCACATGGTAATGGAGTTGGTCTATAGTAGATTGCGTGTAATTTAAGTCAGAATTAATGTCTGGTGCAAAGTTAGTTAGCTCTAATTCTCCGCAGACCAAGGCAGTGGTGCTGAGTGCAGCTGTTCCAGCTATGCTTAACCCGATTAAGGCAGTCACTAGTAAGGGGGCAGCATGTTTCCAATGAGATGCCAGAATAAAAGGATTCCTTCAGGACCACTGTAAGCATATATCTGGGGAAGTACATGGACAGTAATCATAAAATAGAATTACTGCTTAGCATTTCAGCAGTAACACAGGTTGTAAGACCAGTAGGACAAGCAAACCAAGTATTGTCAGGACCTGCATAGGCCATGGATTCTGTTACAGTTACAGTAAGAGACATAATACAAATATTAAAAAATGGAGAAGCCGTTAAGTTGAAATCTGAAGTTTTAAGACAAGAGGTAGTTCTGGTTACATTTTTTATAGTATTGTGAACTGTTTTTGGAGAAGAACATGCAGTTTTGTCAGTGTTGCTGACAACAGGCCTACATAGTAAGAAGGACTTGATTTCAAGCAGAGCCAACAATCTGAAGCTAATTGTGGCCAGGTGTCATTGCATGTCGGTTAACATAGGAAAAAGACTGGGGGGAGACAGGCTAGGTTTGGAAGTGGTTGAGGTGACCCTGAGACTTGTTGAGGTGAGTCTGGGGTGATGATTGGGTTGGCAGAAGGCAGAGGCTGAGGCAGAGGCTGGTGGGATCTTTTAGCTCCACCAATAGCCCTATTGACTTGGCCACAGTTCTGTAGGTGAGCATGTGCCATTGGATAGTGAATAAGGCACCATGGTCATAGCCATCCAGGTAGAGGTGTATTCCCCAGGTATTACCTGTACTCCAAGAATACTGGAGAGGATTAGTAACCGTTATGTATATAGGCCGTTCTGGGCCAGCAGTTGCCCAAAGGGTGATTTTTAGATGTATCATTAGGCCCCCCACTGTAAGTTGCAATAATGAGACATTTCCAGTATGGACAGAAGAATTGGCCAGTCTGATCACATTGCTGCTCAGTAGGGTTACTGAGGCAAAGGTAAATATCTACAGCCCATATATAATAAGGGGTTGCCCATTGTGTACAGGATGCAGTATGGTAAGCATTTTGTGCAGGTACTAAATTGATTATTCTGGACAACAGTCCAGCTAAACATTCTTGTTCTATCTGTGCCAGGTCAGGCAGGTTTACTTTACAATGGACCAAAGATGAGCCTGAGGTTCAGTTTTGAATTTCTAGGACCTTCCCTGAAGGAGGTTAAAGAAAAGGTGTAGGCAGTATGAAAAGTTTTCATAAAAGAGGGAGAACAAATTAGGAAACAACACTAGAACAAGGACCAGAAAGTCTTAACTTGAGATGACCGATTCCAGGCATGGCTGTCCATTTTCAGGTGAAACAGGATGGCAAGCTCAGAAGGTGATCTTTAGAGGATTTTTAGAGTCTAGTTTTACAGTTCAATGGCCTGAGCTGAGTGGAGCAACGTCATCAAATACAGTCCTCTTGACTCAGGAGTGATGAATCCAAGCTGGCAATCTGTCCACTTTGAGAGCTGTTGGGGTGGTGAGGATGGCAATGTAAGGTCCCTCCCAGGCAGGAGTCCTTCTTTCTGGAACTTTTTGACAAAGACCAGACCTCCGGGCTGGAACTGATGGCATGGCATGGAAGACGGGATCAGCAGGATGGCATGAATGTTGGAGTGGACAGTAGCTTGAACCTGTTGCAGGGACTGGAGATACTTTAATAGAGATTGATTAGTAATTTCTTCAAGAATGGGAACCTGCAACTGGGGTAACAGAGGAAGGGGTCTTCCAAACATGCTTTCATATGGAGTGAACCCAGCCTTATAGGGAGTGCATTAGGCCCGAAGAAAGGCTAAAGGCAACAGGTTTACCCATTTCTCACCAGTCTTTATTATTAATTTGGTTAAAATGTATTTCAAAGTTTGGTTCATGCGTTCTGTCTGTCCAGAGCTCTGTGCTCGGTAGGCACAATGTAATTTCCAAGTTATACCTAGTGCCTTGCTGACCAGTTGGTCTATGGAAGAGGTAAAGGAAGGATCATTATTACAGCCAATGGAGAGAGGGACCCCAAGCCTAGGGATAATTTCATGTAATAAAAACCTAGTAACCATAAGTGCAGTTTCATTTTTATGGCAAAAGCTTCTACCCATTCAGAAAAAGTATCCAAAAACACTAGTAGATAGTTGTATCCTGCATGAGGGGGATTTATTTTTATAAAGTCTATTTCCCAGTTTTCTCCAGGGGTTGATCCTTGGGCCCTGATTCCAATGGAGTACCTTGGTCCTTGTTTTGCATTTACTTGGGCACAAGCAGGACTCCTTGCTGCTCTCTTGGTTGTTATATATTTTAAGTCATTAATATGATAGATGGTTTAACAGTTCAATCATTTTGGTGCTTCCCAAATGGGTGATAGAATGTAACTGTCTTATCAAAGTATGTCCGAGAGTTTCAGGCAAAATAATTTTAAAGTCCTTGACCCCTCATCCGGTAGAATCATTGTGGGCCCCTGCCTAGTCCACCTGTTTTTCTCCTTCTTGGGTGTAGGTAGGTTGCTTCGGAAGAGAAGGGGCTGGAAAGGTTTTAGCTAGCAAGACAGTCAGGGATCAATTGGAAGTTCTGCTGCTTTTTGAGCCACTTGACCTGCCAGGCAATTTCCAATTGCCTCCAGAGAGTTCAATTTTTGATGTCCCCTGCAGTGAATGACAGCTACCTCTTTGGGAAGCAATATAGTCTCTAAAAGAGCTAAGATTTCTTTCTTGTTTTTTATAGTCTTACCCACTGCAGTAAGAAGTCCTCATTCTTTGTAGAACATGGCATGACATGAAGTGTAGCAAAAGCATACTGGCTGTTGGTGAAGATGTTTACCCATTTCTCTGCTCTCCATCATAGGGCCTGAGTCAAGGCAATTAACTCAGTCTTTTGAGCCTACATGCCATTGGGCAGAGATTGTGACCAGATCCCAAATTATGTCATGAGCTGTGGTTACCACAGCACCAGCCTTGCAGATTCCTCCTATTACTAGACTGCAGTCATCTGTGAACAGGACAGCATCAGCCTGGAATAAGGGGGTGTCCTGAAGATCAGGGCAGCTGGCCTGAAAGATATTCATCATGTCTTTGCAGTCATATATTGGCGTTTCTGGATTATCAACGGGGAGCAGGGTAGCCGGATTGAGGCATTGGGTATGAGAAAAAGTTAGTCTGGCTTTGAATTGGGTGATGTGGGTATTTGACATCCAGTGGCCAGAGACTTCCCAGAGCAATTTCAACAGCATGGGGAACAGTCAAAACCAGGTCTGCCCAAAAGCTAATTGATCTGCTTCCTTAACTAGTATGGCCATGGTTGCAATGGTCTGGAGATATGAGGGCCAGCCAGAGGCCACTGGGTCCAGTATTTTTGACAAATAAGCCACTGGACACCTCCAGAGTCCTAAGGTCTGAGTGAGGAACCCTTTTGCAATTCCTTGTTGTTCATGAATGAACAAGTGAAAAGGGTTAGTAACATCTGGGAGGGCTAAAGCTGGGGCTTGAGTGAGAGCCATCTTTAACTGCTGGAATGCTTGTTCCTCAGTAGCAGTACATTGTAGGGGCTGGTCTCCTGTCATGGTAGTGTATAAAGGCTTGGCAATTTCAGCAAAATGTGGAATCCATAGTCAGCAATACCCCGCCTCTCCCAGGAATTCTCACACCTGTTTCTTTGTTGTTGGTGTGGGAATTTGAAGTATGACTTATTTCCAGGCCAACATCAGGGCTCACTTACCCTTTTTTAGCTAGTATCCCAAGTAGGAAATTTCAGTTGAATAGGGCTATGCCTTTTTTGCTGTCACATGGTAGCCCAAGTCTTGGAGGAGCTGTAACAGAGCCTTAGTATCTTTTAAACAAGTGTCCAAGCCTGCAGCTGTAAACAAGAGATCATCTATATACTGGAGTAGAGTACACTCAGGGTGTAAGTCACAGAACCATGACAAATCCTGCTGCAAGGCTTCTCTGAAAAAAGGCAGGGAGTTCTTGAAACCCTGTGGCAACCGGGTCCAAGTTAGGTTACTGGTGTCCTCTGAGTCAGGATCTATTCATTCAAGGCCTCTTTTAAATCCAGCACAGTATACACCTGCTGTTGAGGGGGAATCAGGCTGAGTAATGTGTATGGGTTGAGAACAGTTGGATGGATGGTTTCAACCTGCTTATTGACCTTCCTTAAGTCTTGAGCTGGTTGGTAATCAGAAGTTTCTGATTTTTGAACTGGTAAGAAGGGAGTGTTCCATGACAACTTACATGGTGCTAGAATATTAGCTGCTAAGAGTCTTTTAATGTGAAGAGCAATTCCTTTTCAGGCTTGTATTGGGTTTGTATTGACAAACCCAAACAGGAGTGGCTAACGCTAATAGACTCATCATGACTGGAAGGTGATATTTCGCCAGTCCTGGTGTTTTGGTCTCTTCCCAGACTGAAGAAAATTCTTGCTGTAACTGTGGAAGTAAACTTGATGAGACATCTTCAATGGGAGACTTAGAAGAAGTTAACAAGTATTCCTCAGACAGTGGAACGGTTAATAGCATTTGATAGGTAGTATCAGTAGGAATATACATGTTAGTTTCATCTGGTGAAAACACAATAGTTGCTCTTAGTTTCTGGAGAAAATCTCAGCCCATGAGAGAGTATGAACAGTCAGGGGCTATTAGAAATGAGTAGGCACCCATTTTTGACCTAAATCAAACATCCAGTTGGAGGTGAACTTACAGTTTGTGTTTGCACCCATTGCCCCTTGGACAGAAATTTTTTTGCTGGACGTAGGCCCTAATGGTGACTTTAGGACCAATAGTTCCACCCCAGTGTCCACTAGGAGTTAGACTGGGTGGTCCCAATAGCAGTGGCTAGCACGGACACTTGGGGGCCTAAGGAGAGAGAGCCTTGGCCATGTTGGTCACCAACATGCTGATAGTCATTTTCACCAGTAGAGAACAGGACCAGAACTGACTCAGGTTCCTCTGTTTTGGGGCAACGGGGGCAATCTTTTACCCAGTGACCCGGCTCTTTACAATATGCACACTGATTCTTGGCTAGTTGGATGTATCCAGTTTCCTTTTGTCTATTTTTAGTTTCTCCCTTTGGTTTATGTGCCAGCTTTGAGCTGGGTGAGAGGCCTGGATGGCAACAACTAATATTTTCATCTGCCATTTTGTTGCTCTATCCATTTTCTTGTCTTCCTATTTCTGTTTTTCAGTATCTCAGTTATTAAAAGCTTTTTGGGCTACCTCAAACAGATGAGAAATGTTCATTCCTGCAAAACCCTCAAGTTTCTGTAACTTTTTCCAGATGTCAGGAGCTGCCTGAGCTACAAAGGCCAAATTGACAGCCCGAACATTTTCATGTGCCGAGGTGTCAAACAGGATATAGGTATGGAACATCTACTGAAGATGCTCAAGAAATGTCCTCAGTGACACCTCGGGACTCTGAATTATCTTGGTAGTTTTAGAAATATTAATAGGTTTTGGGGTTGCTCTTTTCAGATCAGCTAATAGAGTCCAGTGATACGTGTTTAATGCTCCAGACCCTGCCAAAATCTTAGGGTCCCAGTCTGGACAGGTGGAGGGGAAAACCTCATCCAGGCATTCCTTGATTTTCCTCCTCCTTACCAGCAGCCAGAGTCAGAACAGACCTCTTGGCCTCAGCTCTACTGCATTCCCGCTCATCAGAGGTGAAAAGGGTCAGGAGGAGCTGCTGACGACCATCCCAGGTGGGGTGATGGATCCTCATGACAGACTCCATTAAGGAGATTAAAGCCTGCAGTTTATCAGAAAACGGTAGATTTTGGTGTTTCCAATTGTATAAATCAGAGGTGGAAAAAGGAGTATAAACCAAGAAAGGCCACTCAGTTCGACCCATCTCCAATGGAGGGGGAAACTCCCAGAGGGGTAGGAGCAGTGTTGGATCGGTCTGAGATTGGAACTGGGTGGCTAAAGGTGGGGATCCAGGTGGAGGGGAAGTAGAAGAGATGATATCTGGGATGGAGGAGGAGGTGATGCGAGGAGAAGACTAAGAACTATATGGTGGTGAGTTACAGGTGGGGGTGACCAGCTCCTCAAGAGGATCCTCCATGGATGGAGGAAGAACAGGGTATAAACCTGTTGTAAGTTGGAGTGGAGGCAATTGGGAAGGGAGGAGTCAGAGCCACCTTCTTAGAATCTGGGGGTTTTGGCTGTGGAGGATTGCCATTGTCTGATACCAAGAAACTTAGTAACTAGGATCTGACTAGAGGTCCCCAGCCCTGCTCCCTCTTCCAAGGCACATGTCTTGAGCCAAGGAGGTTTTTTTTTAAACCAGGATTAGCCATTGGTCAATATAGGGGAACTGATTTGCGGGGGACCCCTCTCACCAGCCACTATCCTCCAGACAGCTTGCGTGACATGTACATCTAGGGACCCAACATTAAACGAAGGCCAGTTGATTTTGCAGAGGGTCTGGAACTTGCCTTTTGAGAGAAACACTCCATAATCATCTGTGAATCCAACAGAGAAGTTCCTTATCATACAGCCCAAGGGACTTGAGGATTTAGATGACTTTGAAGCCCTTTGTCCCATATTGTCAAAACCAATAAATCACAAAGATGACTAATCAGAAAGTGCAACAGAAGCAAGTCCTGTAGCAAAGAGCACAGCAAGAGTGCAAAGGAAAGAAATCAAAGGGGGCACACAACCAAAAACCAGAGAAACCAAGACACTGTTCTACCAATGTCTTGGGTCACTAAACAGAGTCTAAGGAGTGGTCTCATCAGGTTCTGTCCTCCTCAATAGAGTTGTGGTTGCAACCAGAACAAAACAGAAGCTTACCTCCTGGGAGATTGCAGACAGACTCAGGTTCTTTTGAGGTGGGAGAAAATCAGCAGTCATTCCAAATCCCTCCAAGATAGATGAGAGATTACAGGGTTCTGGAATGAGTCATGGGGCACCTCCCCTATAACTTCCCCACCGAGCCAGGGAAAGTTTGAGCGAGGTCACCTCCCAAGGTTGGCGATTATCCCGTTGGGGCCTCCAAATGTTGTGATTGGAGTGTGAGAAAGATGTTGTCAACATACTGAGAGTCGGATTATGAGTCCTTTATTAGCCAGCAGTCGAGAGTGAACTAGTGTTCAAAGAACTCTCAACCCCAAATGGAGCAGGTAGAGGGTTTATAAAGGCAAAAACTGCAAGTGGGCTACATAGCATGGGGTACAAATATAAGGAACATTAAAATTAAGAGGAGAGAAAAATGTGCAAATGTATACAAATAAATGCAGAACTTGTGGTTGGGGATTTTCCAATGTTTTGGGAAAACAAGGATGTAGGTCCCTAGTCACAGAAAGGTTACAACCTATGATTACAGGAAGGTTATGTAGGGGGGTCATCTTTGGGTTAAAGCAGCTAACATGGAGGATTTATTACACAATGGTAGTACTTATATTTAATTAAACAATTGTAGGTTGCTAGTTTCCAAGTGGGTATTTCACTCTCAAGAAGATATAAGTCGTAAGACTTGGTGGCATCCCTGTGGTACTAATTCTTAAGGCTTTCAGAAAACAATAGCTGTGAAGGCTTGGTAGCTTCCATAAAGATTTCAAAGAATTTAACTAAAATACTTTGGGGCTCAGGATAGAACTATAGATATAGAACAACAAAAAGCGAAAGTGTGGGGTGACGAATCGTTCTATGAAGCTAACATCACATTGATACCTAAATCAGGTAAAAATTCAACAAAGAAAGAGAACTACATACCAATAACTTTGATGAATATAGATGCTAAAATTTTCAACAAGATTCTAGCAAATCAGATCCAACAACATATCTCAAAGTCATCCACCATGACCAAGGAGGCTTCATCCCCAGGATGCAGAGCTGGTTCAACATCTCCAAGACCTTAAAGGTAATTAAATACATCAAAAGATGTAAAAACAGACACCACCTGATTATATCATTAGATGCAGAAAAAGTTTTTGAAAAAAATCCAGCATCCCTTCTTTATAAAAACCATCAAGCACCTATGTTTCACTTAAGAAAATTACCTCAAGTTATATTTATGTTGATGAAAATAAGATAATTTTATTTATTTGCCTATTTATTTATATAGTGAAATAGGCCAGGGACAAAAAGACAAATACATAGGGATTAAAAAAATCTGATCACATGGAGGTAGAGATGAAAGATACTTAACAGAAATTGGGAAGTATGAGTGAGGGCAGGTGTGAGAATGAAGAGAAGTGACTAAAGGATAAAAACATACATGCAGAGAGAAAGAATAAGGTCATTGTTTGAGAGGGTGAACATAGTTCACAAAACATATTGTACTCAGAAGAAAGGTACCTTAAGTACTTTTATTTGATCGCTACAAAATCAACACATGCAACAAAATTTTAAGTGTACCCCACATTTGTACCCAATAAAATTTTTGTTAGTGAGAAAAAATGAGAAAATAAAAAAAATAAATATTTTAGTGTGATTGTTGTGTATGACTACCTCTGCTTTTTCTTTTTCTTTTTTTTTTTTTTTTTTGAGTTGGAGTCTCCCTCTGCCGCCCATACTGGAGTGCAGTGGCTGCTCCCGGCCACCGCAGCCTCGACCTGCTGGGCTCCGGCGATCCTTCCGCCTCAGTCTTCTGAGTAGCTGGAACTACAGGCACGCGCTACCACGCCCGGCTAGGTTTTTTTTAATTTATTGTAGAGATGAGGTCTCGCTTGCCCAGGCGGGTCTCGAACCCGCGGGCTCAGGCAATCCACTCACCTCAGCCTCCCAAGGCGCGGGATTACAGGCTGAGCCACCAAGCCCGGCCACCCCTGAACCATTTTTAACACCCCAAAGGCTTATGAGAATAAGAATATGCATTATCGACAAAATAAATATTGCTCTTTCCTGTCCCTCTGTAATTGTCCTTCAGTTTGACTGTGTAGGAAAGAAAATGTACATTTTGCCCTATTTAATCTGTTTGAAGATGCACATTTTCTGTTATGTCAAGATGCTCCTTGCAATCAGTAGTGTCTTCCAATGGATGTCAGCCTGGCTGCAATTGTAACTTGACTGCCATGTGTGAACATCAAATGAGCCAGCATCAAAACTTGCAGAGTAGGGCGGTGGGGGGGGGGGGAGAAAAAGAGAAAAAACCAGAAAACTTGCAAAATGGGTGTCAATGACTTGGAAGAAAACCATGCAAACAAGAGTGCTTTTTTTTTTTTTAACTCCTAGGAACCAAATGGTTGTGGAGGAAGGGGGACTCAGACATGTTTAGCAACATTCTTTAAGCAGGAGTCAAAAGTAACACTAACTAACTGCAGAGCCAGCCTAGGGCAACTCCCCCCGCCCCCACCACCACCAATGACTCTTGGTTCTTTTCGTGATTATTTTAAGAAATGCTGCATCATCACACTCTTAATATTGAGCTGATACGATGCATAAATATAGACAGCAAAGAGTCTCAGTCAAATGCTGAATGAGAAAAAACTTTAGGAATACCTAAACCAATTTATTTCACTTAATGTTTCTTTTTTTTTGCATGCACAAGTATAATATGTGATAAAATAATCAGCATCTAGTTAGATTTAAAACAGCCCTTTCAATAAGTATAACTTGCAATGTTTTATTTATTTTCCTTCCTTCCCTCCCTCCCTCCCTTCCTCCCTCTTTCTTTCTTTTTCTTCTTTTTTTTTTTGTGACAGGGTCTTGCTCTGTCCCTCAGGTTGGAGTGCAGTGGCGCCATCATGGCTTACTGCAGACTCAAACTCAAGGAATCCTCCTACCTCAGCCTCTCAAGCAGCACACGCTACCAAGCACAGGCACATGCTACCATCCTAGCTAATTTTTTTTTTCCAGTAGAGGCAAGAGCTAGTCTTGAACCCCAGCCTCCCAAAGGGCTAAGATTACAGGCATAAGCCACTGTGCTCAGCCCAGTTTTTTGTTTCTTTTTTCTTTTTTTTTTTGAGTTCAAGTCTCACTCTGTCGCCCAGGCTGGAATGCAGTGGCAACCTCACAGCCACTGCAGCCCCAACCTGCTGGGCTCAGGTGACCCTTCCACCTCAGCCTTTCAAGTAGCTAGAACCACAGGCACGCACAACCATGCCCAGCTAATTTTTTTTTTTTTGAATTGGAGTCTCACTGTTGTCATCCAGGCTGGAGTGACATGACACACTCACATCCACTGCAGCCTTGACCCGCTGGGCTTAGGCGATCCTTCCACCTCAGCCTTCCAAGTAGCTGAAACTACAGATGCATGCCACCACGCCTGGCTAGTTTTTGTGATTTATTGTATAGATGAGGTCTCAGCAAGTTGCCCAAACTGGTCTCAAACCCCTGGGCTCAAGCAGTCCTTTCGCCTTAGCCTCCCAAAGTACTGGGATTACAGGCATGAGCCACTGTGCCAGACTGTTTCTTAATGGCACATAAAATAATGATGCTTCTTACAATAATAACATCTCAGATTAAGTGAAAAGGGGCATGCAATTTGGGGATACGGTCCACTTCCCTCTTCTCATGAAATACATAGCTAATGAGCTAGAGTGACCTAAAATGGTTGCTAATTCCACTGTGTTCCTAACTGCTGTTGGTTGCGTTCCATTTTGACAAGAACATTTGGTTGTGCTCTTATTTTTATTTGACATAGGGACCTTTTATGGACCAAGGCTTTTAATATCATGTGGTTCCTATTTAATTGTCCCTAAAATTTTTCTCAGGAGGAGAAACTCTAGTAGTTCAGTTTCACATATGTGATTTCTTGGGAGTGTCGGGTTTACTCTCGTTTCCTTTACTAGGGGTGCAGGCTGCATCTTTATTGAAATGTTCCAGGGTCAACCTTTATTTCCTGGAGTTTCCAACATCTTTGAACAGCTGGAGAAGATCTGGGAGGTAAGAGAAGAATCCCTCGTAAGGAAATGAAATATCTTTGTTCCAAATTTTGAACCAAATTTACCTTGCAGACAAATGAGGCAGTCCATCTGCTGGAAGCCGGTAAGCCACATGTCAAGGTTGTAGAGACTGTGGTGTTTGCTGCAGGTAGAAGCACCTCGGGGGGTGGCTGACCAGGAGCACCCTGCAGTCCCAGAGCAGCCCCTGCATCTGCTCCACGGATGACCTCCAGGCCTCCTGCTCCCTGCTTTATTGTTGTCTCAACCTCCCAGGGCAGTTTCTGCCACAACTACTAAGGCACTAGCCTGCCATGCCACCTCTGGGTCTGATTCTACCATAGATTTGGCCCTGGAACTTTGCCAGCTGAAGAAAAGACACTACATTTCCACAGAACCCTGATAAAACAGAGGCTTCCATGTTCATGTGAGGAAAGTCTACCATCTACAACCTCATTCCTAAGGTCAAGTTGCCTTAGTGTGAGATGTGTGTGTGTGTGTGTGTGTGTGTGTGTGTGTTTGCCTTTCTTTTTCTCTTCCCCTCCCTCCTTCTCCCCCCTCCCCCTCCCCCCACTCTCCTTCTTTTGTAGAGGTAGGGGTCTAACTTTATTGCCCAGGCTAGTTTCTTTTTTTTTTTTTTGAGTTGGAGTCTCACTCAGTCGCCCAGACTGGAGTGCAGTGGCCGCTCCCGGCCACCGCAGCCTCGACCCGCTGGGCTCCGGCGATCCTTCCGCCTCAGCCCTCCAAGTAGCCAGAATCACAGGCATGCGCTACCACGCCCGGCTGATTTTTTGATTTATTGTAGAGATGAGGTCTCGCCAAGTTGCCCAGGCGGGTCTCGAACCCACAGGCTCAGGCAATCCACTCACCTCAGCCTCCCAAAGCGCGGAATTACAGGCTGAGCCACCGAGCCTGGCTCAGACTAGTTTCAAACTCCTGGGCTCAATTGGTCCTCTTACCTCAGTCTCCGAAAGTGTTGGAATTACAGATGTAAGCCACCATGTCTGGCTCTAAACTGAGTTTTAAAACACCACATACAGCTAGGTGTGGCAGCATCCACCTATAGTCTTAGCTATTTGGGAGGCTGAGGTGGGTGGATCCCTTGAGCCTCGGAGTTAGAATTCAGCCTGAGCAACAAAGCGAGACCACAGCTCTAATTTTAAAAATATAGTAATAAAGAAAATTTTAAAAATAACATAGTACATACTATTTTTAAAAGAGTTCTTCACACTTAGCACAGCACTTAGAAATCATAGAGCAGAAAGAGTGAGATAGATGGTTTCCAATACCTAATTTTTGTTGTTGTTGTTGTTGTTGTTATTGTTCTGATAGGGTCTCACTCTGTTGGCTAGGCTGGAGTACAGTGGCAGGATCATAACTCACTGCAGCCTCGAACTCTTGGGCCCAAGTGACCCTCCTGCCTCAGCCTCCCAAGTGGCTGGGACTATAGTGTGCCACCACGCCTAGCTAATGTTTTCTAAAAATTTTGTAGATATGGAGTCTTGCTATGCTGCCCAGGCTGATCTGATGACTCTTCAATTACAGTAGACCAGGCACTATGCTAGAAAGGAATAAAAATAATTTTTAAACCTGCTTGAGATAGAGTGGTATAAATGGCAATATGCTTGCTGAATGCAATGATATTCTCACTTTGTCCTCAGTGTGGAACTCCAGAAGTGATAACAAAACTACATTCCCGTGTTTACATGCTACAGTGAACATGGGAACACAGATATCTCTTCAAGAAACTGATTCCATTTCCTTTGGCTACATGCCCAGTAGTGGGATCACTGGATCACATCTTTAATTTTTTGAGGAAGCCCCATACCATCTTCTATAATGGCTGTACTAATTTACATTCCCGCCAACACAACAGTATGCAAGTGATCTCTTTTCTCCACATTCTCGCCGACACCTGTCTTTCATCTTTTTGATAATAGCAGTTCTAACAGGTGTGAGGCGATGTCTCGTTGTGGTCCTAACCTGCGTTTCTCTGATGATGAGTGATGCTGAGCATTTTTTTATATACCTGTTGGCTGTTTGTATATCTTCTTTTGAGAAATGTCTTTTGAGATACTGTCTTAGTCCATTTCTGCTGCTATATCAAATATCTACACTGGGTAATTTATAAAGAATATAAACTTATATTTCATATTTCTGGAGGCTGAGAAGTCTGAGATCACAGCATTGGCAGGTTCAGTGTCCAGTGAGGAATTGGTCTCTGCTCCCAAGATGGTGGCTTGTTGCTGCATCCTCCACAGGGAAGGAGTCCTGTGTCTCTACGTGATGGAAGGATGGATGAGCAAAAGGGCCTAGCTAGTTCCCTCCAACCCTTCTATAAGGGCATTATTTCCATCCAGAAGGGCAGAGCCTTCACGGCCTAATCACTTCCTGAAGGCTCCACCTCCTAATACTTGTGCACTTGGAATTGAGTTTCCACATGAATTTTGGAGGGAACATAAACATTTAAATCATTTCAGGTCCTCTGCCTTTTTTTTTTTTTTTTTTTTGAGTTGGAGTCTCACTCTGTCGCCCAGACTGGAGTGCAGTGGCCACTCCCAGCCACCGCAGCCTCGATCCGCTGGGCTCCGGTGATCCTTCCACCTCAGCCTTCCAAGTAGCTGGAACTATAGGCGCGCGCTACCACGCCCAGCTAATTTTTGATTTACTGTAAAGATGAGGTCTTGCCAAGTTGCCCAGGCGGGTCTCGAACCCACGGGCTCAGGCATTCCACTCACCTCAGCTTCCCAAAGCGCGGGATTACAGGCTGAGCCACCAAGCCCGGCTTGCCTGTCTTTTAATGGGATTATTTGTTTTCTTACTATGGAGCTGTTTGAGTTACTTATATATTTTGAACTCTTTATCAGATGTGTGTTTGCAAATGTTTCCTCCCATTTGGAGGTTATCCCCTCACTTTGTTGATTGTTTCCTCTACTGTGCAGAAGCTTTGTAGTTTAATGTGTTCCATTTGTCTATTTTTACTTTTGTTAACTGTGAAGCAGGTGAGAAAATTATACAGATTACAAATAGCTCCTGAATTGTTGTTTTACCCCATGTGGCCTATACAGATGAAAATAGGAAACCTATTTCAGGTTCTATGATATCTGATGTAGGAATTGCTTCTTTGAAAGCAATGGGTCCATTCTAAATTTTCCAACCTCTAACCAATATTTCCTTTACATTTACCTTGAGATCTCACTCTTAAGAATAAAGATGTAGCCGGGCTCGGTGGCTCAGCCTGTAATCCTGCGACTTGGGAGGCTGAGGTGAGTGGATTGCCTGAGCCCGCGGGTTCAAGACCCGCCTGGGCAACTTGGTGAGACCTCATCTCTACAGTAAAACAAAAAACTAGCCGGGTGTGGTAGCGCGCGCCTGTAGTTCCAGCTACTTGGAAGGCTGAGGTGGAAGGATCCCCGCAGGTCGAGGCTGCAGTGGCCGGGAGCGGCCACTGCACTCCAGTCTGGGCGACAGAGTGAGACTCCAAATCAAAAAAAAAAAAAAAAAGGAATAAAGATGTATTGAAAAGTCCTGAATCTTTATTTTCCCATCATTCTGAAATACCTGAATATGTGTGTTTACATCTCAATAAGAGCTGTCACCACTTCCCGATTGATTTTTAACTCTGTTTCCATAAGGGTTTTTTCACAAATAATCCTGAATTCAGTTCTAGAACCAGAATAAACTATGTAGACTTTGACTTCATTCATCAGAATGCCTTTAGTTTCCATTTCAACAAAGGCAGATAAACAGCCCCTCCGATCCTCTGTGGTTTCAAACATAACACTCACTAGCTGCCTTTTAAGAGCCTTCTGGGAGGGAATGAATCAACAATTTTTGGTTTTCAGTTTCTCTGTCAGTGAAGGGGAGATTTAGTCATTTTCTCAAGTGAAAAAGAATTCAATAACATTCAAATAGGAACTGAGACTCAAATTTCCAAATAAAGTATATTGAATTTTTGTTTAAACTTTTAAAATCTCAAGATTAAAGCTTTGACTGTAAGATTTTCAAAACTTTTTGGTATCCATTTGTTGGCTTTAGTTAAACATAATATAAAGTAGCCAACAATTCTGGTAATATTCATCTTGGAGAAAATATGAATGCAGTTGTTGAGTATTTCTTTTTTCTTTTCTTTTCTTTTTTTTTTTTAGTTGGACTCTCACTCCATCGTCCAGGCTGGAATGCAGTGGTACAATCACAGCCAACGCAGCTTCAACCTGTTGGGCTCAGGTGATCCTTTGCCTCAGCCTCCAAGTAGCTAGGATTACAGGCACGCACCACCATGCCTGGCTAATTTTTTGATTTATTGTAGAGATGAAGTCTCGCCAAGTTGTCTAGGCTAGTCTTGAACTCTTGAGCAATCCTGGCAATCCTCTCACCTCTGCCTCCCAAAGTGCAGGGATTATAGGCATGAGCCACTGTGCCTGGCCAGTTGTTGGGTATTTCTTGCATCGTTTTCTGTCCTTCTTTTTGTTTTTTCATTTTCTTTGCCAGCCAAGAGAGGATGCATGGGCACATATGAATCACACCCACTGGTTCACACACGTGTCTGTGCAAGTACATGAGACGGCAGACTTAAAAAGAACTCGCTCCCCATCCCCTGGTCCTCTCCCACAAAAGGAGAATTAGTCCAGTTGGTTTCTCAAAATGGATTCCAGGATTCTTCGTGTTCCTTCAGGCTCAGGGTAGTTGATAGGAAAAGCCTGTAATCCTCTTGGTGGCTTTTCAGTTTGTTAAGGGATGGATCAAAGAAGGGAGATTTGCCTGGGTGGCATGGTGGGTTTTTGTTTTGTTTTGTTTTGTTATTTTGAGTTGGAGTCTCACTCTGTCGCCCAAACTGGAGTGCAGTGGCACACTCCCGGCCACTGAAGCCTCGACCTGCTGGGGCTCCAGCGATCCTTCCGCCTCAGCCTTCTGAGTAGCCGGAACTACAGGCGTGTGCTCCCACACCCAGCTAATTTTTGTTTTATTGCAGAGACAAGGTCTCGCCAAGTTGCCTGGGTGGCCTCCCAAAGTGCTGGGATTACAGACTGAGCCACCGAGGCCAGCCTTTTATTTTTTTTTTATAGGAGAGAAAATAGCACTTCAGTGGCTTTTGTTTGAAGACAAGCTTAACAGGTCCAAAAAGTATACCTCTCAGCCAGAGTCCTAGTCAGCAAACTGATAGATATTAAAATTCTGGATTCTTCCTTGATTGTATTCAGTCCTTGTTGGGCTGTGACGTCCCCCCATCACAGCTGAGCTGGCACCTAGATCCAGTATTTTGCAGATGGGCTCACAAAGCTCCTTTTACAGGGGACACTTCTAAAAAGAGTAACATTGAGATATCTAAGAAACATTATATTGTAGTGTCATGAAAGCTACTAGTGTTTTACTAGTATTTCGCAAAAACAATGTTATTCTGACTCGCAGGTATAACTACCTATGGACTTTTATGATTATCTTAAAAGAATGGTAAGACAATGCCTGCAGGAATTCATGGTGACAGCTCCATCCGAAATCTGAACTGTCTTGGCTTTGTACTTTGTCATACGTCTTAACTAAAGTTTGGTAGCTTCAATTTGGTAGTCCAAGGCATAGGCCGGCTCTTTTTCCAGGGATGCAGTTACCATCACAATCCACCAGTGAAAGACCAAATGCCATATTCCAAGCTGCCATCACAGAGAAAACAAACAGATGAGATGAATCTGCTAGGCCGAGAGTGAGCTTTGAGGTCTTCTTTAGCCTGCATTCCATGGCCTGAAGGTCAGGAAGTCTTTTTAATTTGAGCCCATCGGGGAACAGCTGAGCGACCATGTGGAAGCAGAATTTCAACTGTCAAGCATCTCCTGTCAACATACATATGGTCATCTGATGTGAGACAGAGGGACAGCCACTCCTGCTTCTTTGTATCCCTAACTCCCAACATGGTGTCCTAATGCATGGTGATCCTGGGGTCAATATGTAGTGATAAGAACATGGTTTTTAAACAAGGCTATATGATCTGCCTCAGAGTAAAATGTGAGTGTGTGAGGACACAGGAATGGGAATCCATTATAGTTTTGCCCAAGAAACTATGGATGTTGGAAACACTAATGTTTCTTTCTCCTATACATCAACAGGTGCCATGTGACTACATCTAATTCGTCCTCCTACCTCCCTGACCCATCCTGCATGTCTTCATACATGTTCCACCCCCCTGGTCTCCCCCCTCACCTTTTTTTTTTCGCTCTTTCTTTGGCTTTCTGTAGGTGCTGGGAGTCCCTACAGAAGATACCTGGCCTGGAGTCTCCAAGTTACCTAACTACAACCCAGGTAATATTGATCAGAGCTTCTGAATGCTTTGAGAATGAATCATGTAAGGAAAGTGTTGGCCACACAAGCAGGATGTCCTTCGAGCATTATGAACTCAGCATCTGAGATGAGTCCAAATGAATGTCTAGGTTCACATATTCCCTGACTAATCCTTGCATGAGAAGTACACTAACATTGCAGCTAAGGTTAGATCAGCTCCCCAAGTCTGTAAAACACAAGGAGCAAGCTGCATGGAGTTTGAAATGACCATTGCTGTGGATTCCACATCTGTTGTCAAATGTCCAATGGCGCAAAAGAGCAATTCAAAGATGGTCTCACTTTTGAGCTCCATGACTATCATGAGTTTATTTGCCAGATTACCGAACCTCATCAAGTATAAAAGGGAAGCTAATGCGACAGAGGAGATGCAGGGGCCTCACTAGGCCTGTGACGGGCAGGTAAGATAGCGCTGGATTACCCTTACCAAGAGTTCATTCATTGCCTCTGCACCGGATACGTGGTCATTGTCTGTCGCAAATTTGGTCCTCCCAGAATGGCTCCTGGGAGTGGATTTAGAAGTGTTGTCCGGGGGGACATCTTTGAAAAACCGTCCCATGGCCACACCAGAGGAATCAGATTACTCAGTAGTTACCTCAAGAGTGCAGAGCCATGTGGGAGGAGATAAGCAGTGAGCTACAGGATGAAGGACCATATCAGAAGCGGGAGAAGCAGGGCCAGGTGTGGTGGCTCACACCTATAATCCCAGCACTTTAGGAGGCTGAGTTGGGAGAATTGCTTGAGGCTGGGAGCTCAAGACCATCCAGGGCAACATAGCGAGACTCTGTCTCAAAAACGAAAAACAAAAAACGGGGATCTTACTGACAATTAAAGGAGCTAAAGGGGAGATAAGGCGCAGATTCACATGCATGTGCTCAAAGCCAGACTTTCTAGTCTTGATACTCTTACACTGTTTCGTTACTAAAAACAGAATCTTCCCAAATTGTTGGTTGTCCTTACTAATGGTGGTATGAGATGATCCCGGAAGGGTTTCATGAGAGCAAGAAACTGGAGGGAGAGATAAAAGGGGATTTGGGAAGAAAACAAAAGACATAGGGAGCTAGGAGGTTTTTTCTTCTTTTCTCCAGCATCTAATATTTTTGCTCAAACAGCTATATATACAGATCAGGCATCTTGAGCCTGGCAGGATTATGGAAACCCTATGGAAAGCAAAAGACTCACTGTAAACTCCCTTCAGTTACTTTGTGAATGATCATTTTCATTGCTAAATGGCCTGACAGTCATTTACAAGTGACTTATGATTTCTAACTAGTTTGCTAGAGTTTAGCACCTAGGAAAAGTGTCACTGGGCTTGGAATAGGGCCTGTTTCCACTAGCCTGAGATAGAGAGGAAAAATGAATAAGTTTCCCGTGGAGATCGTAGTCAGGTCTGCAGTGGCTTCTGTGTCTAGTTGCCATGGCTTTCAGGAGACCCTGGTCCTCGTCTTCACCAGCCCTGCCTGAATCAGTACAAGTCAGTAAGATTGGTAACTCAGTCTAAGGCTGATGTTTTAAAAGCGTCATCAACATCTGTATTCCAGGAACACCCCGTTATGTGAGTCAGTAGGTCACCAGTCCCCATCCCTGAGCTGCCGCCACGCTCTTGGAGGCCACGATTAAGGGGAGCAGGAGAGGAGGTGGGAGCCAGAAACACGAACCGGGTGAGAGTTGTGTGAACACTGTTCTCAATGGGATTTCCATTCCTTTCCTTTTCTTTCTAAGGAGTACTAAGAATTCAGCCAGGATAATTTTGAGGGAGCCACTTGTCCAGAACCTGGAGAACCATCCAGTGTCTGTCCGCGCCCATGATGCCATTTCTGGAGCTTGTCTGGGCTCTATCTAGGAGGACAACACAGTTTCTGTTTATACAGGTTTTTTAAAAACTCACCAGCCAGGCTTGGTGGCTCAGCCTGTAATCCCGTGCTTTGGGAGGCTGAGGTGAGTGAATTGCCTGAGCCCGCGGGTTCGAGACCCGCCTGGGCAACTTGGCGAGACCTCATCTCTACAATAAATCAAAAAAATTAGCCGGGTGTGGTAGCGCGCGCCTGTAGTTCCAGCTACTTGGAAGGCTGAGGCGGAAGGATCGCCGGAGCCCAGCAGGTTGAGGCTGCAGTGACTGCTCCCGGTCACTGCACTCCAGTCTGGGTGACAGAGTGAGACTCCAACTCAAAAAAAAAAAAAAAAAGTTTAGATATAGCCTTCTTCAAAGGATTCAAAAGGCTTGTACCAAAATCTGTTTTAATTGTACTTAGTAAATATCTTCAAAGCTCCCACGCTACGGGAATTGTACATGTCATCTCATCTTGTTCTGTGGATACTACAATCTTTATTAAACTGAAGGTCTTTCTGCCTTCAGGGAAACTGCACCCACCCTGCACTACCACTTTTCTGGCAGACATTGGTGACAAGACCTTGAAAGGATATGAACTATAAAATAAATATCCAGGAGTCTACACTGGTGTGAATACATGGTTGAATAAATAAATAGGTGAGGGAAAAGAGACAAAATTTTCTTACAGAATTCAAAATAATTTATGTACATATTCCTCTTTCCAGGTGGTGGAGGTTAATTCCACTTCCTTTGAGTGTAGGCTGGACTTAATGACTTGCTTCCAAAGAACAGAGTCTGGAAGGATAGTGGGGCAGATCTTTACAATCAAGAAAGCTGGCAAATATTACCTCAGACACGTGACCAAGGTTAACATCTCCAGTGATGAGCCGTGGGGATAGCATGTGCCTCGGGATGTATTATGGTGAAAAGGGCATATTACATCAGGATGTGCATGCTTCCCCAAAACTCCAGTTTGCTCATGAGAAAAACATTAGGCAAATCCTAATTGAGGGACATTCTACAAAATACCTGACTAGTGTTTCTTAAACCCCTCAAGGCAGTGAAAAGCAAGGAAAGATCACGAAACTGTCACAGACTACAGGAGACAAAGAGACATGATGACTAAACACATTGTGGGATCCTGGATTGGATCCTGAAATTTAAAAAAGGGGAGGGGGTGGGCTCGGTGGCTCAGCCTGTAATCCCAGCACTTTGGGAGGCCGAGGCGCGTGGATTGCCTGAGCCTGTGGGTTGGAGACCAGCCTGGACAACTTGGCGAGACCTCATCTCTACAATTAATAAAAAAAAAAAATTAGCTAGGTGTGGTAATGCATGCCTGTAGTTCTGGCTACTTGGAAGGCTGAGGCGGAAGGATTGCCAGAGCCTAGCAGGTCAAGGCTTCGGTGTCTGGGAGCGTGCCACTGCACTGCGGTCTGGGCAACAGAGTGGGACTCCAACTCAAAAAAAAAAAGGATACTAGTGGTATTGGAAAAGCTATTGAAATCCAAATAAAGTCCTATGCTTAATAAATAATATTGTACTAACGCTGGTCTCTTAGTGTTGGCAAATGTACATGAGTATGTAAGTCAGGAGCATTTCTCCTTCAATTTTAGTATTCTTCCACCTTTCTCATAACTTATATTTTTCTGATGATCAGGAGCAGGGCTACCCACACTTAGAAGACAAATTCCAAGAGGGAGGCCATAGCTATCTTTTTTGCACTGAATCCTAACACAATGCCTGGTACATGGTGGGTCCTTGAGAAAAATTGGTTATACTTACTAGTTTTGAAAAACATGAGATCTACTAATGATAGATTAGTGGTAAAAGATTCAATTTTATTAATCTGTTTCACAAATGTTGTAGCTTCAAAGATTAGTGTGCTATTGTTCGTCAATACACATATTTTTGAATCTCAATAAACTGTTTTGATGCAATGGCACACTTTTGATAAACATCTAAATGACTACAATAAATCAAATCATATCTAGACCTTAAAAGGAACAAAGCAACAATGAGGGGAAAAAAATAAAACAAACTGTATGCCTTTTAAATTTAAGCATGGAAAAAATAATTTGTTTTAAACTAATTCATTCATATGGTCAGAATTCCCCATCCAATTCAGCACCCACAGGTCTTTGTTCATACTTACTGACACAGTAGCAAGAATTTTTAAACAGAAGTTCTTTCAGCTAAAAATAGGGAAAGAGTACTATCTGAGCCTTGAGGATGTCATTTTTTATTTTATGATTCTACTTGTGACAGCAGCAACTACGAACAGTAACTAGTCATCCCCTTTAGTGATTTATAGAAAAACATTATATCTAGAGGAGACAGATTAAGCTAGCCTGCAGAGTTTGCAAGTTAAAACATATAAAGATCAAAACTTTCTTTTATGTCTTTGTTTATTTTCTTTCTTTTTTTTTCTCATAAAGTCATTTTATTTGGGTTTCAAACAAACCAAAGCAGAGAGGAGTTGGCCACAGCAAACCCAGTCTTTGCTTATTTTCAGAGAGAAACTAAATAAAGCATGAAGGTGTGGCGTTAAGAGCACTTTTTAGGAGAGTAGTGTACTTGGAAGGCAGGCTCTGTGCAAGTAACCGAGTCCTCTAGGCTCATGTCCTCAGCTGCCAAGAAGGGTGGCAACAGTACCAACCTCACAGCTGCTCATAAGGACTACTAGGGCTAACTCATCAAAGCTCCCAGAACAGGGCTGTCAACAAACATCAGCCATCTTTGTTACTATCACCAACATTACTATGTAATCTTGTGATAATTAAATGGGAAAGAGGTCCCTTAAAAACTATTTATTCAAAGAACGAAGATTTTTCTCAACAATGGATAAGTTGATTAACACGAAGCTATATTTCTTCTATACAAAGGATTCTGCCAGACTTGTGCATATTTCCTCTAAAGAATCATTTCAAGGATTTGAACAAGAAAGAAAAAAAATCAGCCCCAGCTATTTGGGAGACTGAGCCTGGAAGTTTGAGACTATAGTGCACCTGTGAATAAGTACTGTGCTCCAGCCTGGGCAACACAGCAAGACTCCTGTCTAAAAACAAAACAAAACAATAACAACAACAACAACAGAAAGGGAAGAGAAAAGGTCAATGCAAAAAGAAGCACTAAAGTGATGAAATAATAGAGGAAACATGCCCTTCATGTTTAAGCTTCTTGCCAGCCAAGTATCCAGTCCTAGTAATTACTGACCCCAAAGGATACCAATTTTAAAACACCATTTGTTCTTCCATTTAGAATTTCAAATACAAATTCCGGAATATGCTGGTTTCTTTCTGAGATACATGAAAAAATTAAGTCCTAAATTACATGGTTTCCTTTAAAGTTAATTTTAATAATCTAAAACATTCTCAATAACATATTAGTATATATAAACAGTGATTCATAAGTAAATACTATACAAGTCAGTTAGCCAGTCACATACGAATCTACAGAAAGAGGCAAGTATCTTAGGAAAAATAACCTGAAGAAACTGCTGTCAGCCAGGGTGGGGCTGCCATCTCTGTGGGACCTGGAAGCCAGCCAGCTGGGTCCCTCTCACTGGTTCCACCAGTTGCCACACAGCCCAAGACAAAGCTCACAATTTTCTTATGGCTCTGTATCTGTCTCTAACAACTAAATACACATTTGCCACTTTTTTCTTTAACAGAGATGCTGTGAGAATTCAAGACACAATATCTGTTAAGATCCCCAACATGCCCATAAACATAGAACATTATCCCCCATAAATATGGTGGGTGACCTGGTAGACTCTGGTAAAGACCTGTGTGATGTGCAATGTGGAGGGTGAGCAACTCCAACATGACCTCAGTCCAGGGCTGGGGCGGCCAGACGCAGGTGGGCAGAGCTGGATGTCAGCTCTACACATGAGGTTCCCGAGGGCCTCTGTGAGAACAAAGCTCTCAGGTCTGCAGGTTCGGGAACGGCTGGAGGTCAGTCGAGGGAAGAGTCGTTCAGCACCGGACAGCTCCCAGCCCACCAGAGAGGAAGGCCATCTTTCCCCCTAGCTGTTAATCAGGACAAGCTGACGACTGCCCACAAAGGCCTTTGTTCACTCTTCCAGAAGAGCAAAACCGAAATCTTACGAAGCTCTTCAAACCCTCTTACATATTGAAAATAAGAAAAAGAGCGGTGGGGGCATGGTTTCTAATCACACACATACCAGCATTTTTAAATAGTCACTTAATAAAAAATCTACATGTGCTCATCTGGTGCTGTGCATGAAAAAAGAGAAAACTTTTCATTTTCTGTCTTTTGTTTTTATAGGGACAAAATGTGAAATAAACTTCCTTAATTTTCACTTCAGTGTTTGCGGCTTAGGATTCCATTAATACATCCTTTTCCCTCGGTCGTGCAGGGTCCTCGTTTGCAGTCAGTTCATTCTGCACTGATGTATATTTCATTGCCCAAGGCTTAATTTTGATTTATTGTCCATCCATAAATTAGAAAAATATGCTCTGGAATTCCATCCCGCTGAAAAGCTGTGCCTGATGTCAGGGGACTGGGTGATATTTAAGATGTCAGAAATACATATTGGATTAGTGTGCTTTGTTTCCCCACAACAGCAGGTGTTTAATCATAGCTGATGGCTGAAGTTAAATGCATTAGGACAGCAGCAGCCAAGAAGATGGAGTTTTTCTAAACCATACAAACTCCAGGATAAATAACTCAAAACTAATTGTGTGTCCACATCTTAGATACATTTTTATTTACTTAATACATTAAACAATGAAAATAGCCTCTGGCACTTAACTTCATGTTTAAGAGCCTGTACAAATATTTTATGCTAGTGAAGTGTTGGCTGTTTAAACATAATTACTATTTCCCTTACTGGCCCTCTGGCGGCTTTATATAAAATATTTCTTAAAGCAGAAAAGAATAAAGGCTGAAATCTACCAGTAATTCAGGGCAGAGGAATTTTCAAGGGTTGCTTTTTTTCTTCACTGTAATTTGTCTAAATGCCCATTTTGCCATAATCCAAATGATGCTCCATGTACCTACTGTCCAGGCATTTTCCCTTCCTCTCTTTGTAAAGTGCAGGTTCTCCTGGCTATTATGTTTATATTAATTAGAGCTCTATGTGTATAGAAAAATGATCAGGCTTGGTGTGCAGCAATTTAGTTGGAGGCTGGAGAGAAGGCGCTTAGGAGAGCAAACATTTTCAAGGTGCAACCGGTGACCTGTAACAAGCTGGGGAGATTCATGGCGAGAATCGTATATTTTGACACAACAGTGATTTGATTAAAAGAGAAAGTAATGGGTTTAAACAGTCGCTATGAGGATGTAGCCAGACTTTGGTAGCTTTTTGCAATTTACTTTACAGACCAGTGGTAGAGCAGGAGAGAGGCCCTTTGCTGCTGAAAAAGAAAGGCCGCTTGGATTTGGAAACATATATAAACAAAAATTGAGTGGTTGAAGCTAGTTGTTTTTTCCCCAGCGTTCTTTTAACACATACCGATGGAGGAGGCAGGATAAGACCGATGCAACAAAAATATGAAGGTCACTTTGAGAATGGGATTTAATTTGGCTTGGATATTTTAAGAAGAATTATTTTTGGAGTCAGCTCCAGCAGAATCAGTCTGAAAAGAAAAGGGGGGAAAATGTAATTCTTGGCATTTGAGAAAGATAAAAATTTGCATTAGAAAATTGAAATAGTTTATTTGTTTCAGTTAGATAAGCTGTTTAATTCCTCAAAATAGTTAACATCTCTAGGTTCAGTGTAGCATCAGATCTAATTCTAATATAGAAGGTGGAAATAGCGCAGTGTGATTTTAGATTAAGCAGGTTAAACACTGTAAAGTTAAAAAGTGCAAGTTCCAAAGCAATCCGTGTAGTTTAACCCAACCGATGCAAGAGCACCAGCAAAACCAAGAGAGAAGACGCACTGAGTAAGTGCTTCCATCCCAGAGTAACCCTGAAGCGCATCAGAAAGGTCTGAAGCAAACTGACAGCAGGAATTGCCTCTGAGCAAGGGGTTGTAACTGTTCCTTCTACACATGTTTGTGTTTGTTGGAGTTTTATTTACAATAATGCTTTGAGATTTAGCTCATTCAAATAAATTTCCAGAGTTCCAGTAAAGGTTTGTTTTTAAGGAAAAAAGAAACTTATTCCCTATTTTCATGCCTATATCCTGCCTGAAGAAAGATCCATTGTGATCATTTTTGTAGTCACTGAATGTTAGTATAAGATAAATCCTTTGAAGAAAAAGTTTTTTAAAATACAGTCTTGTTGAGGCCTTCACGAGACACAACTGCTAAACTGACCTCTGCTAATCCCTTCATTTTCTCCCTGAAAACCAGCTTCTTCCTGCACCCCACCAAGCCTGCTGGTCATGGCGGGCAGCTGCTTCCATCTTTAAACATTTATTATACTGGGCATTCAACTCTTTACAGACCATACTAAAAACTTCAATGTATTAACATTGCTGTGTCTCAGAACTTCTTATAATAAGATTCTATTTGATAAAATTTGTGTTTTTCACAAGTCTGATTTTTAAAGTGATATTTTCGTGCTTTTTCTTAATAAAAAAAAGAATGTTCTAGCATGCATTTCTCATTCGTTGCAATCATTTTCATATATTTTAATACCTTTTCCAACTTTGCAACCAATATCCTAAAGCTCTTCAACTATTTTAGCCCAATGAATATAATAATCTTTGGGAAAAAATAGATACGGGACCTAAGATTCTCACTTTAAGCAGTTTCATATTATTTATAATATTTTTAGCCTGGGCATCATAGGTTGGGCTCCCCAGGAAATAGACTCAGAGAAGATGGAGGGTACTCTTGGATCATCCCTGAGAAGGAGGGAAGGCACAAGAATAGGTAGAAAGAAACTCTCAGACCACGTGGTTGCCTCATCTGCTCCACCGGGACCTCTGGAGCTGAGATGGTGCTGTAGAGTTGGTCCTTCTTTGGGCTCTAAACTGCACTGGACACAGGCTGGTTCCTAGAAGGAGTGCAGCTTGGGGCAAGGCAGCTCTCTTTGGTGGAGGAAACTCCTGGAGAACGATTTTGCTAAGAACTTGCAGCAGACAACACTTTCAACGGCTCTAAAAACAAGTTGTTCAGTTTTTGTTGTTGTTGTTTTTCGTTTTTTGTTTTTGAGTTGGAATCGCACTCTGTGGCCCAGGCTGGAGTGCAGTGACACACTCACGGCCACCCCAGCCTCACTCGACCTGCTGAGCTCCAGCAATCCTTCCTCCTCAGCCTTCCAAATAGTTGGAACTACAGGCACGTTCTACCATACCCGGCTACTTTTTTGATTTATTGTAGAGACAAGGGCTCACTGTGTGGCCCAGGCTGGTCTCAAACTCACAGACTCAAGCAATCCTTTCGCCTCGGCCTCCCCAAAGCGCAGGGATTACCAGCTTGAGCCACCATGCCCGGCCAAGTCATTCAGTTTTAAAGGGGGCTCTGAGTGGTGCGCCCCATACCCACCACACTGAGTTTCCAGGTCTCACTATATGACTTCAATTCTCAAAGAACAACATCCATTCACGAAGGGGGGGCACACCTTATCAAC
This sequence comes from Tarsius wallacei, assembly GCA_963574415.1. Taxonomy (NCBI): domain Eukaryota; kingdom Metazoa; phylum Chordata; class Mammalia; order Primates; family Tarsiidae; genus Tarsius; species Tarsius wallacei. The sequence continues at coordinate 15,821 of CAUYQG010219701.1, read as the reverse complement.
AAGGGTACCTTGTATACCTAACCTTGAATTGTACCCCACAATTTAAAAAAAAAAAAAAAGGCAGCCAGAGGACCTCTCCCAAACAAAGGCAGGAGGAAGCAACACTCATGAAAACACCCAGGAACCATCATTCCAAGGCATTTCTTGTAAATGAGACTAAAAGTAGAAGAGTGAAAACCATTCTTTGTTGTCAAGGAAGTAGTAAAGCAAGATAGAGAAGGACTTCCTGGGTGGCTTATGCTGAAATTCTGAGATTTTGTTTCAAAATTTGCTCAATTCTTTTATACTGCAGGGCTAGTTCTTTGGTTATTTCTTGCATTTGTACCACAGAAATAATTAACACAACCTAGGAAAGGGATCTGGAGACTAGCAAGTGGAATGTTCTGTGATGCGCACAATAGTAAGACCCAGACATGCATCCCATGGGGTGGTTAATATTTGGGATGGTAGGACAAGGGGACACAAGGTCCCCATGACCATTGTCTTAGTTTTCTGTTCTTCAAAAACCTGGTTCCAAGAGGAGATAGTGCAGATGAAGTGAATTTGCAGAGCAAATGGAGAAAGAGGGTTTTGTCAAATACTGAAGGACCAAGAAGGGCACCTTCTGGACTGGAAAGAGTATTGTCAACCTGTCCCTGTCAACATATGGCAACTTGAACCCTGACTCTGCTTTGGCAGCTTGGAAATGAACTGGGCATATTTTGAAGCAAATGGCATGAATTAAAATTTCTGGATGGGCACGGTGGTTCATGCTTGTAACCCCAACACTTTGGGAGGCCAAGATGAGAGGATTGCTTGAGCCCAGGAGTTCAAGACCAGCCTAGGCCACATAGTGTACTTCATCTTTACAAAAAATTAGCCAGGTGTGGTGGCATGTACCTATAGTCCCAGATACTCGGGAAGCTGAGGCGGAAGGATTGCCTGAGCCTGGAGGGCCAAGGCTGCAGTAAGCCGTGATCATGCTACTGCACTCCAGCCTGGGCAACAGAGTGAGACCACTGACTCAAAAAAAAAAAAAAAATTTATTAGGTATGTGGAAAGGAAAAAATATAAATGTCTTAAACATTCTTATTCACAAGAATGTTTATATCAACCTCTGGTAGCCTAAATATAAAACACATATAACTTAAAAAGAAAACACTTGAATATTATGTGTTCCTAATGCATCACAAAGAAAATACGATTCCACAAACAGTAGCCTCCTCCAGAGAGAGTCTTTTAAGGAAATCTCAACCCTCCCTGTTCTAACAAATAGAAAAAATGAAGGCTCACAAAATAAATATCTGTTCCTAAAAATTTCCACAGCATGTCCCAACCTACATGTTTATATCTATACAAATGGCTTGGCAGGGGCAGCGAATATATGAATACTGTAAGGCCAAAAAAAAAAGTGGAGGAAATTGTCTTTAATCCTTGTGCTATGGTTTGAATGTCTGTTCCCTCCAAAACTCATGTTGAAATTTGATTGCCATTGGGATGGCACTGAGAAGTGAAACCTTCAAGAGGTACTTAATTCATGAAGGCTCTACGCTCATGAATGACTAATACTGTCATCTTGGAAGTGCTCTCGTTATCTCTGGAGTGGGTTTGACCCCTCTTCCTCCCTCCTTCTTGCTTCTATCATGTGATGCATTCCACCATGTCATGACACAGCAAGAAGGTTCTCGCCAGATGCTGGCTTCTTGATATTGGACCTCCCCATCTCCAAGAAGGCGAACTAATAAATCTCTATTTATTATAAATTACCCAGTCTTAGATATTCTGTTATAGCTGCACAGAATGAACTAACACACTTTGCAAGATCTGGGATTGAGCCCTGGGATCACACATTTTTGGACTTGAGATTGGAATTTCTCATTACTGGTATCTTTAAAGTTAAGCCCTTGAAGATGGTTTGTGTGATAAGAGTAAATTTGAAAAGGTGAGTATGTGGAGGCAAAGGAGAGAGGAAGAGTCAGGAGGAACATAAGCACACAAAAAAGCAATTACAATGAGATGGCCTAATAATGAATATTACAGCTCGAGTAAGTTGAGTCCTTCCGAGATCTCCTTCCCCAAGGTCTATGTGTTTTATCTTACTAATCAGAGCAATAACCAATGTCCTTACCTGTACCTCCATTTTTATCCATGAGGAAGCCGAGGTGTTATGAGGGTAAGTAGTTGCATAGCACTGATTGGAGGTGGTACCAATGAAACTATAGCTCAAGAAGGCCACTTCTGTGTAAGCGTTTTACCTCCCTCTGTGTCTATAGAGGATGTTGAGGATGAAGAGCCCTTCAAGATCCAGAGACCATCCTACCCAAGCCTCTCCTAACTGCAGGCAAGGAAACTGAGGCCCAGAGCAAAAGACAGGTTAGCTTTAAATTGCTTCTATGGTCGTGTATGTTATCGTCCAGAAAGATATGTAATTACATGATAAATGATATTGTGGTCTGCAATTTTTCTATTTGCCCTGGTAATAAATCATCAGGACATTGAAATGTCCTGGCTTTTAAGACCAGACCCACAGTCTTTTCCTTTGTGTGGATGGCAGGACTAAGCACACTGACCTAGCTTGCTAAAGAACACATTCTGAATCCTCCGATTTCCTTCAATGGGATTTTTAGTGTCAACTGAACCAGGGCCCAATTTGCCCTGCAGCTCTGATGTCATTGTATGTCAAGCAATGACAGAAGTTCCTGCTATCCAGAACTAAGAAGACCTGATAATGCTTAAAATCTGAGGTTGATTTTTGGGAAGATTCTTGGTGTGTCCAGGGGCCACGGCAACAGCACATGTTAGTGATGCATCTGTAGGATGAGAGCTGTCTGAGGCAGGGACTCCTGTGCGTGGTGGATGGAGTCACCCTCACAAAGACTCTGGCCAATTATCTTTCTTTCAAGAGCAGGGAACATTTCAAAACATACCATTTATTCAACTGTGGAACTGGGTTGCTACCTCTGGGTTGGAACTCTATCCTACTTGACATTACCCAGAATGATTTCCGAGGGTGACAAGGATAACTGTTTGTCAAAAATCTAAATGGAGAGAAAAAACAGAATTACATTTTATGGGTGGACTGTTTCCATTTCAAGGCTGAAGCACATCGCATATGCTAAATGAGGGCAGGTTTTCCTCATTCCTCTCTTAGAAGGAATTCTTAGCAACTCCAAAGAATCATTGGGTATTTATTCATCAAACATCCATGCAGCCTCAGGCTGGAGGAATTTACTTCAGTAACTGATTTGCAGTCACCCAGTGGTTTGGTGACAGATTCTGTGCTACAACTTACATATTCTGAGTCCGACATTTTACAAGCTGGGAATATGCCAGTCCTGTCTCTTAGGCTTCCGTGTCTTCAGATCATTCCCTATTGCTAAATTCCCAAGTCTGTCATTTGCTTACTCTGAGGAGAAGTCAAGGAAAGCAGTCACGCCATCCTTCCTGCTTTGGAAGAGCCTCAGGTCTCTCTGCTCCCCCCCATGCTTTCCTAAAGGAGAGAAAAAGCTTGATACCTTGTGATGTCCTTTTATATTGCTCAAATTTATTTTTAAACAGACAGAATGTTATGCAGTGAAACAACCTTGGACTGTGAAAATGACATAATGATTCCTTCCTCGTGGGACTGTTGTGAAGCATAATGATATAAGTCTACATTGCCTGGCATATCCTAGGTGCCCAATAAATGACAGCCGCTGTTATTGTCAGTTTTCTAAAAGATAAGGGTCATTCACAGTAAAGATGTTCAGTGCAGCACACAGTATCAAAGAGTAGGAGAGGTCAGTAAAACTTGAGCTCAGGCTTCCTTGGACTGTAGGCAAGCATCATCTCCAGGCTGTAGCTACCCCGCTCGGGTCCCCAGAACATTCCTCTAATTCACAGGTGGTAGCATCACAGGGAGAAGAGAAGTAAAGGGCTTCAGATGGGGAGGTGATCTCCCAACTGTCCTGGCACACTTGGCTCCACATCCTCCAAAACCAGAGGTCAATCAAGGAATCAAGGTCCCAGACTTCAGACTGGGGTCCCCAAACCAAAGTGCTCCAAGTCACAACTTCAGGATTTCTCCATCAGCAGCTCAAGAACCTGTGCCCCCTTACTCTTCCGATTCACATAAATGTATGATGATTATTTTTAAAGTGAGCTGTTTTAATATGGCAGTCTTACCTCATTCTCGTTTGTATTGTGATCGTTCTTTTAAAGGTCTACAAAGATATTGACTTGCCAGTCCCTTAGACAAAGCTGTGTTGAAGACCATCCACTGCCTATTTTAGTTTAATTGCGTGTGCCTGAGAATCAACCCAGGCTACCTTCTATTCCTAACAGGACACTAGAAGAATATGTAGAAAATTAGACATGAGATATGTAAAAGCCTTCCACGGAACTAGAAGCCGTGGAAGAAGACATGGAAAAATGAAAACAACTACGTTAGAATGGTAGGACTGCAGGACATGCCTGTCTTTTAAAAATTATGTTAATTTGATACAATGCTATTTTTAGAAGGAAACAAAATTCCAGCATTGAGACTGGGAAATGCCAATCTTCTAAAAGGTTTTAAAATAAAAGTCCAACTTTTCTAACTACAACAAAAAAGAAAACAGCATGATAAGGCCCGCTGCCTTGTTCCTCAGCTCCAAACACACAGTGAGGCGCACACGTGGATGACGGGGCTGCGAGGCACACTGCGGAAAGACGAACGTATTCCTGGGGTTGTTGCCGACGGTGTGGCGCTGGCAAAAGAGGCCTCTCTGTCAGGTTTTCTTTCCATAATGACTGACTCTAATGTTTTGACATGTAGATGACACCGAGCTAGAAGAGAAATCTTATGAATTCAAAGACATAATCGTTATCCAGAAACATTTAGACAAGGCTGGAAGCGTCAGCTTCCACAAGAAAGCAGTTAACAGGTGTTCGAGTAAAACCCTACACTTGGATATAAAAAATTAACTGCCTAAGTACAGAGGTCAAACATCTTAACAAGAGAACAAGTAGAATAGATTTAGGGTTTTTATTGACCCCAGGTTGAGTAGAAGTAAACAGTGTGTTAGAGCTGCCGTAAAGGCTTATCCCTGCAATAAACAAATATTTTGTGATCAAACTGGAACAGTATTCAGAACTGGAACACAGTATTCAGAACTTGGGGGAGCTGCAGCTCAAGGCTTTCCTCAGACAGTCCTAACAAAGTTATTTCTGGCCCTGTGATTGTAACTGCTCAATGCCTGCTGTAGGCCAAGCGTTCGGAACCGGACCACAGGCATTCCACACAGGGCCCGTGAATGGGTTTCAAGAAGCCTCTAAAACCCTCTAACATTATATGTAAAATGTTCTGCTCCCTATGAAGTCATCATTCAAGGAATCTAAATCCAACGCTTGAAGCCAGTGAGTCTCAAAGGGGGTAGTGGCCACCCCAAGAAGGCAGTGCACTGGCATCAAAGGCTAGCTCCAGTTCCTTGGAACACTTTTAGGTATCCCACCAGATATTCATGTCGAGGGAAAAGTCCTTGGTAATTACCTCTAACTCCATTTTTCAAATGAACATAGAGTGTGTTTTCATAGTTTTAACACGCACTGGATTTTCTAGGAACACAACTCTATGAGTTGGAACTTCACCAAGAGTCACTCCCCAATTAGGAAAATCACGTTTGTTGATAACAATGTAACACAGTGCATGGGCTTTGAGTTCCCCCAACCACAATTCTGACAGTCTGAGCACTTAGCCGTCACATGTGGATGATTCTATAGATTTGAGTAGATATACTTATTTAACCCTTATTTCAAAGTCAATTAAAGAGAAAGAGTCAACAACCACCAACCGAATAGTTTTCCCTTAAATCAACATGTATGTTATAAAGTGGTGCAATCATCTGATTACTTCATTCTATAGTTGTCTTGATGGAGAGTATGCCCATTGAAATATACATCTTATTATGTTTGTCATATTTTATTATAGTATGCCTTATTGTTGGTATCATTTTTTCCTCTACAGTTAGGTTATCCTGTTTTGCCTCTCTTTCTCTTTCTTCCTGCTTTCCTTCCATCTTTTCTTTTTCTAAATTATGTGTTTGGATAGGACATATTATCTAGGATTTTTATTTAGAATAGTTAAAGAGATGTTACAAAGGTTTTATTATCAAAAGAGTGTTGCTGGCATGAAACACTGTTGAGAATCACTGCTCCAGACAGATGTGTCTTCCCCCTTAAAGTTTCCCAAATCTCCTGGAAAGTGTTTTATGTTTCTGCTCTCTCAGAAGATCCAGCCCTGGTGTGTGGAGGGCGACTGAGCACCTCAGAAACAACAGCGTGTTCAAAAGACAAAACCCCCCCCCCAAACCCCCAAAACCTAACCAACCCGTGGGGGTGGGGGGGGAGGGGGAGAGGGTCCCTGCCCTTAATTGGGTGGAGATGGCTTCTACCCTGGCCCAGCCATCTTCCTGCAGCTGTCGCCACCTGAGCTGGGGCCAGAGCCCCGCACAGCGGCCGGGGGCTCTGGGGGCCAGGCTTCACCAGCCCCAGGACTCCCAGGCCACCTTGGGCCCCAGGCCATCCAGGCTCCCGGGCCCGCGCGGGTTGCCCCCCGCAGCCGGTCCCCAGCCGGTCATAGCAGCCATGGGCCCACGATCAGGGCCACGGGGGCCCCTGGCTTTCTCTTATTAATGTGTTTTTTTAATTGTAAATCATCGCTGGGCTCAGCGCAGTCGCCGGGCAAACTGTTTAATAAATTAGCTTAATCTATTCCGCAAGTGGCTTGTGAGTGCGGTGTTTCCTCCAGTTAAGGAAAACATTTATATTCCCCTCCCGGCCGCGCTCCCGGGCTCCGAGCGGCGGCGAGCAGCCCCGGGCGCGGGCGGCCGAGTCCCCGCCAGGCCGCGCCGGAGCCCGCGGCGCCCGCCCGCTCCCCGCCGCCCCGCACCCTCCGCGGCGCGCAGGGCCTCTTGGACGGCGCCCCGTGACACGACCGTTCATTGTGTCGCCGGGAGGGAAGAAAGGGAGTGCGGGTGTCTTGATGGGATTAGAGGAAACCCCCACAGAGATGATTTAGGGGCCGTGATAATTCCTTTAATAGGGGCCTGGGGCAAATTGCTGGACAGGGAAATGGAGCCCGAGCAGCTCGAAAGGGCGCGCGCCCGGCGCGGCGCGGACGGGGCGGGGGAGGGGAGCGGGCTCGTTAGCGATATTTAAGAGATTTCATTTAAGGACGAGTCATAAAATGCGGCACTGTTCTCTCCACCTGGTCTGGTGGCCTTTAGCTTTCCTCTGCGTGAATATTAAATTTGAAGTGGCACTACGGCAACACATTTTGGAAAGTGTTCTTTGGGCTGTTATTTGTATGGTTGGTTTAGTTTCTCGTTTGTTAACCTTTTAAAATGAATATCATTGAAAATGGATAACTGTACAACCAGAACTCGAAAAGATTAGGGGGAAGATAATGCTTTAGAATAGGCTGTTACTAAGCTGGGTAAAGGATTTAAGTTTTTATTGATCAAAACACAAAAGGCATAGAGAGCGAGTCAGTAAATGGCAAATTACTTTGACAATTCCCAATTTTCATGCAGATTTTGTGAAGCTGCCCCATTCAGAGCCACTCCCGGGCCCTGGAGGAGACCAGAAGCTGTGAGCACAGCCAGGACTTGGCCACGTTAGAAAGCCAACACGCTCAGGAAAAGACTTCCAAGGAGTGTTTTCTTGGACAGATAACACTCCATTTTATTTCTGAAAGGCGAAGACAGTCTCCAGTTTAACTATAAAACTATTTCCTTCACGTGTACATTTTTATCTACGGAGGGGACTGTTGCAAACTAAGAAGTTTACACTCAGCTACAGTGATTGTTCCATTACAACCATAATGCAAAAAATAAAATAAATTCTCTTTGGTGTGCATCTTCCTCTGTCTGGTTTCAACGGTGACTTTCATCTGCCACTAACTTGGAAACTAGTCAGGAAACATTTTAGCAAATAAACAACCTTCTCTCCACTGCGTACCACACATTTGCCTGGCCTAACGCTCTTTCCTCAAAATCTTACATCTGCAAAATAAACTCTTAACTCTGATCTCTCCTGGCACCCCCTCTCCCACCTTTTAAAAATAAAAACAACTCTTCCAGATATGCTGCAGCCCTTTTTATAAAAATCACAGCTGCTCTGTTATTTTAACAAAACAACTGGCAGGTCTCTATTCACAGAGCTGCTCGAGCCACATAGGATGCATAGGATGCATAATTAATATGTTCTTTAAAAGACTTTCTTAATCAAAAAAGACACTAACTATATGTAAAATTATTCACTTACACATATTGGTTTGTGCAATTTTCCACAGTGACAGTAAAGTTGGTAGCTAAATATATTTTGATATGTAATGAAACTTAGCAAATGTCCTTTGTAAGGCATGCATCGTGAGGGTAGTATTCATGTATGCGGTCCTACTGTTTATGTTCCACCATGCCCTAGTAAAGATGTTCTATTTTATGCAGAGTTGTAAAGCACTTTGAAATATAGTGAGAGGATCTATTTCAAATAAGACAAGGTTATTCGTGTGCCATACAGTAGCATTTGGACAAAAGCAAGGCTTACTGGAGCCAGTTAACACTCTTCAGAGCCTCTCCCTGTGCTGACAACTCAGCCTGTTACAGAGAGCTCGAGCCATGGCAGCCCTGGGCAAGGCTGGCCCTGTTCAGAGAACACAGTTCCTCTGTAGCAGAATTTCCATTCTTCCCTTCCTCCCGTGAAAAGACATTCTAAAGGTGACCAAGGCAACCCAAAGAAAGAAAGGGAAAAAAAGAAAAAAGAAAGAAAGAAAGTTTGCCACATTTATATTTGCTTCTCAGAAATAGGATTTAGTTGCCAATTAGAAAGCCAGAAAGCAAAGAAGATTCGTGAAATGCCACTTAGGGTGGTCAAAACCACACACTAGCAGAAAATGAAAGATTCATCGGAAGACAACCCACAATCCTTGGCCTTGCATTTCAACGTGAATGGGCTGAGTGTCTGCTCTGCCTTCTTGCCCTCCTGCCTTACATGATTCCCCAAAGTATGCAGACCCATACTGTTGAGTCTTGGCGTAACTGACCGTGTTTAAACGGTAGCCTAGATTGAAACAATCTCAAGCACAGTAAACACACTGCCATGGGACGGCTGGTGCCGGACCCCAGTGTGTGCAGGCGCCAGATCTCGAGGGAGCAGCCACAAAGCAGCGACTGTTCTCTGCTTTCAGAGCCTAGCCTCCGCACACCGGCAGGAGCAGACACAAAGCCACGTCCTTGTCAATGGAGGAGGCAGGAATATGGCGTGATGCACACCACCAAATATCTTAGAGGACTGAAGGACTGGGACAAAATATTTAAAGCCAAGAAAGCTGAGGGTTGAATGGGCAAAAGAGAGCATAAATACTGTTATAGTTCCATTTTTCTAGTAATAAATGCCAGGTTATTTTCTCATTACCAAAAAATATATATATATATAAAGGTAAAGAAAACGCACAGGAAATTATTTGTGTTCTCTCCTTTTTCAATCAATGTATTGATGTTTAAGATACTATATACTATTTCTGGGACTACATAATTTAAAAACCAAAAAGGCTTCCTGTGCATTGAGAGGAACTAGCACTGCAGCAGCAGGCAAACAGGCCCCTGCCACGCTCTCCTGCACCCTCTTAGAGCAGCCACCACAGGGGCTCATCACAGGTCACAGGAGATCGCTGCTTTGGAAATCCAAAACCACATTGCTTCAGGACTGCAGGCAAAATACATCAGGGTTCATTAAAATAAGTTTACACCATAAATTGGCTTAAGCTTTGTGGAAAGTGGCTTGGCAATAAGCATCAAGAGCCTTGAAAATGTTCACTCCTTTTAACCCAGTATTCCATCTCTGCCTCTCCAGGGCCATCACTTGAAATGCCAGCAAAGATTTATGGAAAAAGATGTTTATCTTACATAATAGTAAAAAAAAAAAACAAAAAAACAAGAAGCCACACAAACATGTAACTAATAGGAAACAGTGAAGTAAGTTACGGGATCATACAAAGGAATTTAACAAATCTTATTTGATTTCACACACATGTTGTTCTGAACTGTGTAAAACAATACAGAGGAGAGAAACAGTAGCATGATTCTCTGGGGGGAGGGGAGGTATATTGGTTTTTTTCTCCATATTTTGTAAGTTTTCTATAATGAGGATGTGTTACTTTTATAATCAGTAACAAAGATATATACATATATACATATTTGTACATAATGTATCAATTTTGTACACAAACACAATTCATTAATTTCTTCAATGTTTATAACACAATAAGCTGACAGGTAAACCAGAAATCTCAGAATCAAAATAAAAACAAAATTACTTAGACATTGTTTCTCTTAAAGAACCACATAAAGCCAAATTAACATATATTTCTTTATTCCTGGCAAACATCACATGTCTACATATTTTCTTCTCTATCCAATAAGTAAATTTCACATTTAGTTATCACTGTGATTTTTTTTTTTTTGGGACCATATAGAGATTGAACATGTTCTGTGTTTTGATTAGAAAAACCAGGCTGTCGGGTGAGAAGTCCATATTTCCTTGTGATCATTTGCAGTTCACACTTGGCACCGAGCTGCATGCACTTATTATACTGACCTGGCCATACACAAATAATAGCACATGGCAAATTTGCAAAGGCAGGCCCGCTCTTAGGACATTGCATTATCTGCAAAATCTGTTTTCAGCAGCAGACTATCCATAAATGTGACCCCCAGCTCCTTTTTTTTAAAAGTAGGCCAAGTGGCTGTCCCCACAGCACCATCAGTATATTTAATAAAAATCAAGAATATCTTGTGTTTGAAACAGACATTATAAATAGATGTATAGATGGAGCAGATATTGAGAGAAAAATGGTAAAGATTATGAATATTAAGATTTATATTAATCTATAAGCCTATTAAAGTACAGTAAAACCTGTCCTTCAGACCACCTTTTTAAAGATATCACCTCCCTGATGGGACCACTAAATTTCGGGCCAAATTATTTTCCCATAAAGAACAATGAAAAGAAAATGATTATATTAAGACTACTTCTACTATGGTTTCTTTTCATTGTTCCGCCAAAAATGATTCCAAACAGTAAAATAACATTGATTTTGACCTTGTTAATGAACCCGAAGAACTTCCCCGAATACTCAAACACCGATTTCCATTTTTAACGGGAATAAAAAAATGGACCCTCTGCCTCACATTTTTGAAAACACCAGCAGCAGGTAGGGATAATTTCATTGGTATTCCACAGACGTAGCTTATCTTGATATCACTAATGTTCCGTAAGGTTTGTCATGTGGATTTTTCTTTGTGCCAAAAGCTGGAGATGATTGTGTGATTTGTAAAATATTGAAGAAGCCTTCAAGCCGAGAGATTTATTGCATTTCTTTTTGGTTACAAAGAGCTTCACATACACTATTACTGCCGTGATTTTCAGTTTTCCAAAATGCCACTCTCTCCAAGGGAACAACTTTCTCTCCTTTGGCTTTGCGAGGACTCCCCGTGGCTTCGACCGGCTTTTCTTCCAAACAGAACTGCCATGTGACCTGTGCCCGCGCACCCCCTCGGGTAGGCCCAGCTCCCTCAATCAGGCCCCTCTCCAGCTTGCTCATGTCAGTCAGAAGCATAGAGACCCTCTGGCCTCAAGTGGGGCTTCCATATTGCTAACGGTGGAAGCCTCTGGTGTCATTTTCTTTGCAGCTTCCCAAGGCCGCACCGCAATGGTTTCCCAGGTCCCCTCCAGTGCGTGTCCCTTAGCAGCAGAAGGTGCTCACCCACCAGCCATAGAGATGCCTGTTCAGTGTCCATCTATTTATTCAAAGAGGTCTGTTCTCCTAGTGGATAGAAGGAAGCTTTCGGTATAGACATTCTTGTGCAAGGAGCAGGTGTGCCGTAGCTGCCCACTGTCCAGGCCCCTCTGGGGAGGCTTCCCTGGACTCCGCACCATGAAGGCAGGAGCGATGTCTCATCTGGTCAGTGTCGTGGGCGAGCTTTGAGCCCAACGCCTGCCATTCTCTGCTCCCAGGAGCCAGTGTGGAGCTGAACGAGTCGCCAGGCAGGCGAGTCATTTGTCCCTGTTCTTCAGTTCCAGGTTGGTGGGTCCTCACCCACCTGCTGTCTCGAGCCTCAGAGCACACGGTCCAGCCCAGCCCTCTCGTCCCAGTGATGGCGTCACCATGTCTCAAGGATGCCCCAAGTGGAGTCAAAACACATGGCCACGAACTTTATGGGCGGAGAGCATAGGTGTTTATTCCTGTTCCTAAGAAGAAGAGCCCATGGAATAAAAAGATGTGTGTTTCAGCTGCAGGCCCAGGGTTTTAACCGTGGGGTCTAAACTCAAAAAGTAAACTGTAAACACTCACAACCTAGTTCTTCAAATACCGGAGCCTCATAACATTAAAGTTTCTTTCTCCAAGCAGAATTTTCTATTTTTCGTGTGAGATGAAAACAGCAAGGCCTCATGCACAGTAAGTGGCATGTGGCATCTAGAAACCTGGGAGCTCGTGTGACCTTGGGCAAGTCACTTATCCTTCCTGGGCCTCGGTTTCCCCATCTGTAAAATAGGGATAATAATAGCATGGGCCTCCCTGAGCGAAGGAGATTAAAGAGTGCAATGCACGAAAGCAAGTTGTTCATTGGAAATGACGTTCAAAGCCATGGCCATGCAGCTAAGGGGAAGAAAGCACAGGTAAAGAGGAATGCGCACGCGTTTTGACTTAGACGTGGCCGCCTCTTCTGAGCAAACTAGCCCGGTGATCAGATGTGTAGTGGCACACAGACACCTGGATATCTATGCAGCAGGAGCCACAGGGGGCCCCCTCCAGCTCTTCCTCCAGAATCACCTCACAACCGCAGCTGCTCTCCTCCCCTGGGACGGACGCCCAAGGACTCAGCATGAACTTCTCTTGCTCTCCCTCCCCAGACGTCCTCCACCTCCCTGCTAGAGACACTGAGGAAGCCCACGGCTTCGAAAATGAGGGCGAGAGTAGTCCGGTTCCCTAAGAAGAAGAGTGTGGCCTTCTCTCTGTTCCTTCACGGGCAGTATCCTTGCTACTTCAACACCCCTTCAAAGCAGTGAAGTTGGCTCTCCTCGGAGACTCTGCAGGTTCCTCCTCCCTGCGGCTCATTCCCCTGGAGTCGGCAGACCACACTTCTTCTGAGCGGAGTGCCCCTTCTTACTTTGTCAGTTTTCTCCTTCTTCCCCCCCTCCACCAACCTGCAAGTGAAACAAGCAGCTTCGGCCTTTAACACCAAAGCCAGATGGAAAAGGGGAGAAAAGAGCATTGTTTTGGCCCATTTTTGCTGTTTCTGTGGGGATAGGGCTGGCTTATATTGCATGCCCATTGCTAAGGTAGACAATGCTAGACTGTGAGCACCCCTTAGCCTGGACTGAACTCTGCATATCTCCAACACTGAAAAGACATTTTTCATTGTTATGTATTTGTTCAACAAGCATTTGCTGAGAGGCTACTATGTGCTAGACACTGTGCTGGTGGGGGTTAGCAATGATGCACTGTGCCCTCCTCCTGAGGAGAAATGCGGGGTGCATTTCTGAAGACGCCCTCTTGCTTCTTGCTTGGTTTTGCACTTATCTAGAACTGAAATCAGCCAAAGAGCCTTCCTTCGCCAGGCAGGTGCCTGTTACAACCTACTCTGAGCCTGCACCTACTCAAGCTCAAAAAATACTCGCGAAATAGATTCTTAGAACTTGTTGCTGGACAGGACACCAAAGCCACCCACCATATTGAACCAATGAGGAAATAGAGGATTGGAGATTTAATCGGCACCTCCAAAACCACCTGCAGTGGCCCACCTCATCTATCTTGAGTGTTCTAGGGACTGGTCAGGGTGGAGGCCAAGAATCTCCCCACAGAGAGCTAGATGTCCCTTCCGGTCTGGAAAGTCTAGGCAGCCCAGAGAGAATGGTGGTGACCTGACCACCAGCTCTCTGGAGTTTGAGAATCTGCAGCAATGTGGTATTTATGCACTGTGGTGTTTGCCTGCACCATCACTATCAGCATCACGCTCACTCACTGCTTCATGAAGTGCTTTGGGATTTCTCACATAGAAAAGGTGCTCTGTAAAATCAATCACAAGAAAGTCTGCTGCTGGCGGCTCAGAACAGCTACAGTAAGCGGTGTCCACTCAATCAATAGGCTCTTGCTGAGAAGGGGAAGGAATGCCATTAGAAAGATGTGCTCTTAGAAAAAGTTCCCCTAAGTAAGGGGAAAAAGCCCTACCTTCCGAAGAGTATATATACAGAAAGCACACGATATATTGCTCCTCTGTGGCCGATATTAAACATGATGGAAGGAGGAACTTATAGCTTACCACATACTTTTGATTTTACTTTAACCATGCAAGAACACAAACTGATAGACATTGAGTCTGAGGAACCTCACAGACCTCATACAGGAAATGCCTCTTGGATTTTAAAATCCAATTACAAAATGAGAATGGAACTAGCTCTATGGCATTGGGGTAGAAAGAAGGGATTTCTGCAAATTGCTTGCTAAAGAATAATATGCATGTTTGGAACATAGCATAGCTTGCCTGCCTTTAATTATGTTTAGATACAAGGAACATATGTAGATGCATATCGTTGTCTGATGTTAAAGAACTGGGCTCTTTGCACAATCCTAAAGGAATACTGATTTGGGATATTTTCGGTTTTCATTTTGTTTCAGAAACTGAAAATGCAAAAAGTAAATAATAAATTACTATATACATGACTCATGCTACTTCTTAAAGTTGCAAGATAGTATGATTCAAATAGGTGCAAAAATTAGGGAGAGGCCATCTCACAGTATTTTTTATCCACAAACTGTTTTTGCTAATAACAGAAAAGTACTGCAGTTTTTTTTTTTTAAGTAGAGAGAGAACCTTTAAAAGCAAATAGGACAACTGTAGCATTTCTCCATGAGGTGCGTGCAACCTAAGAAGAAAGTCCTTGAAGAGTTGCCGGATGAAGTCCTCCCATGGTCTGAAAGAGTCTTTTAAATCAGCCATCAGTGCCTCTTCAAGTCTTTCCACAAACTATAATATTAGAGCTTAAATTGCTAAAGTGTAAGTAATTTTAAAACTTCACCTTATCAACAAGGGTACCTACATAATCAATGTTTGTATACCTAACCCCGAATTGTACCCCAAATCTTTATAATAAAAAAAATAGATTGAAAAAAACCCCTCACCTTTACAAGTGAATGTGTAGGGCCCCTGATCCAAGTGTTGTAAACTCTAGAGAGCCTCCAACCCCTGGAGTGGCTTGTTGGATGTTGACTTGCACGGCTGTGGACCTCACCTGAAGAAATTCTGTGCCCAGTACCATGGTTGGAGGTTAGGAAAACTATGACTTGTGACTGTCTGACAGGGACTTGCTCAAGGTCACCCTATTAAGTAGTCCCAGGGCCCAAACTATAACCCATGTTCCCACCTGTCCCGTATCAGTGGTCTTTTCCCTTCAGCATCTGGTACTTCTCTCCAAAATGGCTTTGCTGACTGGCAAATGCTTCCCGCATTGTTTGCCCAGGACATTTGATGTTCCCTCCATGAAAATAACTGTGAAGTGGTTTCCCCCTCTTCTTCCTTAAGAGAGTTCTGGATAGTCATTTCAGTCTATAAAATTAGAATCGGGTTTAATGCGCTTCGTGTATGAAAGTGCCCAGTTATAGGCCCAGTACTGGTTATTTTTGTTTTTTGTTTTTGTTTTTTTTTTTTGAGTTGGCGTCTCACTCCCTCGCCCACACTGGAGTGCAGTGGCCACTCCCGGCCACTGCAGCCTCGACCTGCTGGGCTCTGGCGATCCTTCCACCTCAGCCTTCCGAGTAGCCGGAA
>CAUYQG010219698.1:0-31815 GCA_963574415.1 Tarsius wallacei | reverse complement strand
GGGCTCAGTGGCTCAGCCTGTAATCCCGCGCTTTGGGAGGCTGAGGTGAGTGGATTGCCTGAGCCC
This sequence comes from Tarsius wallacei, assembly GCA_963574415.1. Taxonomy (NCBI): domain Eukaryota; kingdom Metazoa; phylum Chordata; class Mammalia; order Primates; family Tarsiidae; genus Tarsius; species Tarsius wallacei. The sequence goes on along the minus strand of CAUYQG010219698.1, from coordinate 31,749 downwards.
ACGGGTTCGAGACCCGCCTGGGCAACTTGGCGAGACCTCATCTCTACAATAAAAATCAAAAAATTAGCCGGGCGTGGTAGCACACGCCTGTAATTCCAGCTACTCGGAAGGCTGAGGCGGAAGGATCGCTGGAGCCCAGCAGGTCGAGGCTGCGGTGGCGGGGAGCAGCCACTGCACTCCAGTCTGGGTGACAGAGTGAGACTCCAACTCAAAAAAAAAAAAAAAAAAAGGAGTGCAGAGGCAGGGAGGATTTCCATTTTTTTTTATATATATTTTTTTAAATATGCTTTCATTTCCTTCGAGTTATTTTTAAAAGCAAATGTAAAAGGACATACAGTATCTTCAAATACCATTGCATGAATTTTGGCCACCAATGACAATAGAAAAAAAAAATCACTGAAATAGAAAATGTAAAAATTTACTAAGAGACTATGTCATATAAATCTCTTTATTAAAACCCTAATAGCAATTACTTTGTTCCTATCTACCCTCTCACATGAACTCTAAACTCAAGAAGGCAGCAACTGGGGCTGCCTTGTTCACAGTTGCATTCCCAAAACTGGGCATGGGGTCTGAGGATCACACTGAAAATTTTCAGGTAATACATGGAGCCCTATTTTCAATGTCATAAGTAATTAGGTAAATCCAAATAAAAACTACAATGAGATTCCACTCCATGCCCACTAGCACAACAAAAAAGAAAGCCAATAACAAGTGTTGGTGATGATGTGGAGAAATTGGAACCCTCACACATTTGCTGGAGCAATAATAAACACAACAGCCATTTGGAAAACAGTCTGGCAGTTCCTCAAAAAGCTAAACAAAAGTTATCATATGACCCTGTAATTCCCCTCCTAGGTATATATCTAGGATAAACGAAAACATATATGCTTTTACAAAAATGTTCATAACAGAATTATTAATAATAAGTAAAAAGTAAAACAACCCAAATGTCCATCAACTGATGAACACATAAACAAAATGTGCTATATCCATAAAATGAAATAATATTCAACTATAAAAATAAATGAAGTATTGGTTTATGTTACAACATGGAAATACACTTTGAAAAATTATACTTTAAAAATATTATATTAAGTGAAAGAATCCAGTCACAAAGGGCCACATATGATATGAATCATTCATATGAAATGCCCAAAATAGGCAAATCCAAAGAGATAGAAAGTAGATGAGTGGTTGCCAGAGGCTAGGGGAGGCAGGAATAGGGAATGATTGCTAATGGCTATGGGATTTCTTCCTAGAATGATGAAATGTTCCAAAATTAAATAGTGATAATGATTGCAACTTCTATGACTATACTAGAAACCACTGGATTGTACACTTTAAAAGAGTGAATTGAATGGCGTATGAATTATATCTCAATTTAAAAAGAAACTACAGGCCCTCAAGTATACCATCTTTCAGAAATACATGCTTTGCAGAAACAGCATCTTATATTCAAATAATTTGAGTAAAAAGTAAATTCATAGACTTCTCAGCAACTTAGGAATGGTCAAGTGTCACATCTATAAACAAACGTTCATTACCACAGAAATAAAAAAGATTACAAAAAACAACTGTAAACAAGTATATATCTACAAATTAGATAACCTAGAAGAAATGGATACATTCCCAGAAACACACAACCTACCAAGACTGAATCATGAAGAAACAGAAGATCTGAAAAGACTGAAACTGAGTAAGGAGAACTGAATCAATAATAATAATTTTTAAAATTCCTCATAAAAGAAAAGCCCAGAAAGAGATGGCTTCACGGCAGGATTCTACCATACATTTAAAAAAGAACTAATACCAATCCAAACTCTTTCAAAAAACTGAGAGAACACTTCCAAACTCATTTAGCGAGACTAGCATTACCCTGATACCAAAACAAGACAAGGACACTACAAGAAAAGAATATTACAGGCCAATATCCCTGATAATCATAGATGCAAACATTCTTAATAAAATACTAGCAAATGAAATTCAACAGGACATTAAAAGGACCATACACCATAATAAAGCAGGATTTGTCCCTAGGATCAAAGGATGGTTCAACATATACAAATCTATAAATGTGATACACCATATTAACAGAATGAAGGCCAAAACCTACATGATCATCTCAATAGATGCAGAAAAAGCATTTGACAAAATTCAACATCTTTTCATGATAAAATTTCTCAAGAAATTAGGCAGAGAAGAATGTACCTCAACACAATAAAGGCCATATATGAAAAATCTACCGCTGGCTGGGCTAGGTGGCTCAGCCTGTAATCCCAGCATTTTGGGAGGCCGAGGTGAGTGGATTGCCTGAGCCCACGGGTTCGAGACCTGCCCGGGCAACTTGGCGAGACCTTGTCTCTGTAATAAATCAAAAACTAGCCAGGCATGGTAGTGCACGCCTGTAGTTCCAGCTACTTGGAAGGCTGAGGTGGAAGGATCGCTGGAGCCCAGCAGGTTGAGGCTGTGGTGGCCAGGAGTACCACTGCATTCCAGTCTGGGCAACAGAGTGAGACTCCAACTCAAAAAACAAACAAACAAACAAACAAACAAACAACCAAAAAACCCCACCGCTAACACCATGCTTAATGGGGAAAAGTTGAAAGTTTTTCCTCTAAGATCTGGAACAAAACAAGAATGCCTTCTCCTGCCACTTCTGTTCAATATATCACTGGAAGTCTCGACCAGACCAATTAGGCAAGAGATAGAAATAAATGGCATCCAAACTGGAAATAAAGAAGTTAAATTGTCTTTGATGGCAAATGACAAATGTAAGACCTGCAACTATAAAATTGCTAGAAGAAAACATAGGAGAAAAGCTCCATGACATTGGCCTGGGCAAAGATTTCTTGGATATGACCCCAAAAGCTCTGGCAATAAAAGCAAAAATATAGGCTGGGCACGATGGTCAAGCCTGTAATTCCAGCACTATGGGAGGCCAAGGTGAGAGGATTGCCTGAGCCTGCGAGTTTGAGACCAGCCTGGGCAACTTGGTGAAACCTCGTCTCTACAATAAATCAAAAAATTAGCCGGGCATGGTAGCATGTGCCTGTAGTTCCCACTACTTAGAAGGCTGAGGCAGAAGGATCACCTGAGCCCAGCTGGTCGATATCAGGGTGGCCATGAGCATGCCACTGCACTCCAACCTAGGTGACGGAGTGAGACTCCAACTCAAAAAAAATAAAGCAAAAATAAATAAATGGGATGGCATCAAACTAAAAAGCTTCTGCACAGCAAACAATAGAGTGAACAGACAACACATGAAATGGGTAAAAATGTTTGCAAACCACATATCTGATAAGGGGTTAATATTCAAGATGTAAAAGGAACTCAACTCAATAGCAAGAAAACAAAAAAAAATGTTTTAATGGACAAAGGATCTGAATAGATATTGCTCAAGAAGACATACAAATGACCAACAGATATAAAAAGAAAAAAAAAAGCTCATCATCACTAATCATTAGAGAAATGCAAATTAAGACACAATGGAATATCACCTTATACCTCATATCTATCAGGTGTGAAATATCACCTCACACTTGCTTGGCTATTATCAAAAAGATGAAATATAACAAGTATTGGGGATGATGCAAAAAAAAGAGGAAACCCTTGTCCACTGTTGATGGGAATGTAAATTAATACAGCAATTACGGAAAATAGTATAGAGATTCCTCAAAAAACTAAAATAGAATTACCATATGATCCGGCTATCCCACTTCTGAGTACGTAGCCAACGGAACTAAAACCAGTGTACTGAAGAGATATCCACACTCTCACTTATTACAGCATTAGTCATGATTGTAAAGATATTGAAGCAATCTAGGTGTTCATCACTGCATAAATATAAAGAAATATATACAACAGAATATTCAGCCTTTAAAAAGAAAGAAATTCTGTCATTTAAGACAGCATGGACACTATGCTAAGTGAAATAAGCCAGGCATAGAATGACAAAAACCTTGATGCTCTCACTTACATGTAGAATCTAAAAGAGTTGAAAAGAAGTAGATAGTAAAACGGTGATTATTAGAGATTAGGGAGAGAGGTGGATGGAGAAAGGAGTGATGTTGATAAAAGGGTACAAAATTTAGTGATTGACTGCACAAAGTGATGACTATCATAAATAATAGTGCATTGTATATTTCAAAATTACTAAAAGAGTAGTTTTTTTGTTTTATTTTGTTTTTTTTAAGTTGAAGTCTCACTCTCTTGCCCAGGCATGCTCATGGCCTGCTCATGGCATGCTCATGGCCACCGCAGCCCCGACCTGCTGGGCTCAGGCGATCCTTCTGCCTCTGCCTTCCAAGTAGCTGGAACTACAGGGGCATGCTACCACACCTGGTTACGTTTTTGATTTATTGTAGAGATGAGGTCTCACCAAGTTGCCCAGGCTGGTCTCTAACCCCTGGGCTCAGGCAATTCTCTCGCCTCAGCCTCCCAAAGTGCTGGGATTACAGGCTTGAGCCACTGTACCCAGCCAAAAGAGTAATTTTTAAATGTTTTCACCACAAAATTATAAGTATGTGGGATGATGGATCTGTTAGTTAGCTTGATTTGATCATTCCACAATGCAAGCATATATCAAATAATCACATTATATCTTATAAATATATAATGTATCATTATTTGTCAATTAAAAATAAATTTCTTAAATTTAAAAAAAAATCATTCAAGTTAAAGGGGGAAAAGAAGTTAAAGACAGAGAACTAGTTGAAAAAAAGTGTGACAACAATTAGAGCAAGATAAGATAAAAACAGAATAAAAAACAGAAATTAGGAATCCACGATCATTGATTCTGCTTTCTATTGTAGGTTATATCCTTGATGACCATCATGTTAGTGGTTGCTTCAATTCTGTACATTTATTTCCCAATAAAAGTCATGCTATTTTCATCTATGATATATGAATAATAAATTTATTTTTATTTGTCCTATGTATTACTACTAGTCTTTGACTACTGCCATCCCCTACTCCCAACATTATACAGGCCACCTAGTCTTACTGGATCTCCTAAACATGTATATCTAATCTCACCCTCGTTTCTACTCCCAGATAACTGCAACAGCCTCCTAACTGGTCCCCCCATCTCCAGTCCCATCCTTTCACATCCCTCCTTGCTTTAAGCCTTCCGCCTGTCATTCAGTCATTCTTTCAACAATTAAAGTCCTTACTAATCTTTCTGAAAATGTCAATCTTCTATATCCAATGCAATTGATCACAGTTGTTTGTAATAAAAAATGGTTGAAAACAACCTAAATGTCCACCAATAGTAGTCTTATTAAGTAAACTGTGGGTCATTGGTAAATTGGAAAATTAAGCAGCTCTGACAAAAGAAAAAGAAAACAAGACAGGAAAATAAAAGAAAGCATTTAATATGTTGATATGGAAAGATCAGCAAAGATAAAGAGCTACATAAACAAAGCAAGATGCACAATAGTAAGTAACATGTGCTGTCATTTGTGTGAAAGGAGGTTGAGGAATATAGATTCACATATCTTTGTATCTACTTGTTTTTGCTGAACATAGCTCTGGGAAAATATACAAGAAATGCATGCAGTGGTTGTCTGAGGTAAAGGTTATTAGGTAAGTGGAAACCTTTTCACTGCATACCATTTTATATTAATTTTTGAACCATGCAAATATACCATCTGTTAAAAAATAAAGTGTCCTATCTGATCATACCACTTTTCTACTTACATTCTTCAGGAATCCCCATCACCTTTCAGAGGACCATATCTAAACATTAGAGCCTAATCTCTCACATTCTCTCTTACCCAGTGCTTCACCTGCACTTCCATAAGCCACTTTATCTCTTTGTAAATGATATCATTGTTCAAGAAGCACCTCATCCAGAAGGCCTATTGACTGCACATCCTTCCTTGGGATGGGTCATGTGCCTTTCACCTGGGTTCCTCTGATGAATACCTCTATTCTAACAAAACACCACAGTATCTTAATTCCATGTTTTCATCTTCCGTAGATCCTAGACTCCTTGAATACTAGAAATAAATTTTTCATTTCTGCATTTCTAGTGCCTAGCATGTTGCATGGTCCACAGTAAACTGAATGAATCCACTAAATGAGATAAATCAATTTATCATTTGAATTATTTACAACTATTATTATAAAAATTATATTTAATTATAACACAGTCCCAGACATGGATAATATACCAGTATCATAGTGAAACCTGTTTAACAGACTCAGCTCAAGGACTGAACCAGGTTTATGCGTTATTCTCACTACACTCTAAATGTCTGGGACACGAGATTCCCCCTTCCTAAGAAGAAACATCAAAATTGTAAGCAGCTCTGCAAAGAAGTAGAAAAATTGAAGACTTCAGATAAAATTTTCAAGGGTAGTCTTAAAATGATTAAGAGGATCTAATAAAAGGTTTCACAAAAGACTTAAAGAAAAGGATTTTCCACAGCAAATAAGTCCTATTAAGAGAATAGTTACTCATCCCATAGGTCAAAGATAAGGGCCACAGGAAGCTATGCCCATCATACCTAATAAAGTTTTACAACTTAAAATTTTTTTTCATCCTCTTCTTCCTCAAGGTGAGTATTAACAATGCTAATACAATCACAACTCCCACTGTGGACTCCTGGTCTAGTTTTTTTTTCTTCTTTCAAACCATCAGAGATAGCCAATGCTGAATAAGTCACGTTTCCATTCTAGAGACTATAGACAAAAATAGCCTGCATTGCTCTGAGTGGATCATAATTTCTCACTTACACTAATGACATCAAGTATTCTGTCCTACAAATGTTAACCGTCACTCTCATGAAATCCAGAGTATCAAGTGTCTCACTCTGTGGGACCTCAAATACAATAAAAAGGACCATTTTAATAAAGTCTTTATTAAAGGTACAGATTCAAGCAATCCATTTCTCCTGGAATCTGAAGGTGAGATAAAACCTGCTGCTCTGCCACACCACAGCTTCTGCCACTGCCATCCAAGCCAGAAGCATAAGTGAGGTCAAGAATGACTATTATTCATTAGAATAACAGCACCATATTTAGACTACACACTCAGGCCAAGTGCAGTGGGCACCCGCTATTGTGGTTCACCCAGCACCCATTCCCCCTACTTCTTATAAAGTACCTGAAGTTCCTTTTGAAAACCACATCTCAGATACTCTAAGTGAGTCTATGGCCATACCATCCTGAACCCCCCAATCTTGTCAAACTTTCTAAGTGGCCCAAGTTGAGCTACATGACTCTACTTCACCTTTTGCTTTACTCAAGCCTGGCTAATCATGGCATTCTTCTGACCACAGAGATACAGTTAAGGATAGGCTTATGACCCAATCAAAGGTCATCATAAAACTTTTGCTTTATCTACCAGCAAAGGGAAACATTTCCTCTTCCAGCTATTTTATTAGTAGAAGGGATTTTACCTGGCAATGGAGCCATCACAGAAGAAGAGCCAAGAAATAACCAAAGAGAAAGGCCTGGAGGTGCTGCCTGAGGCCCTGGATTCAGCAGTATTTGTGGCCATATTTACTCTTGAATTTCCCAAGTATGGAAGTTATAAACATCCCCTCCCCAACTTTGTTCTGCTTAAATCAGTTGTTTTGTTTTTTCACTTGCTACTGTAAGATCTTTGTCTTGTTCACGAAAATGAAATAAGCTCATACATAACTCTTTTATGTAGCTCCTCTCCCAATTCCTTCTTTCCTCAAACTTCTCAAAAGCTAAAGGCTCAGAGAAAGCTGGGTGAATAACAAGAGAAGCATGCTCTCTGGATCTGTCTGCAAACTGCTGCCTTATCTATCTATACAGGGCTTAACTATCTATACAATTATCTTACCCTACTGCCTTCACAGACAAATACTAATCATAGATGAAATGGCCATTTATTCTAGCCCTGAGTTTTATGACCCCATTAAGACTCAATTGCCAGTCAGGTGTGGTGGCTCATGCCTGTAATCCCAGCACTTTGGGGAGGCCGAGGCAAGAGGATTGCCTGAGCCCAGGGGTTCAAGACAGCCTGGGCAATTAGCCAGGCATAGTGACACATGTCTGTAGTTCCAGCTACTTTGGCTGAGTGGCAGAATCAACTGAACCCAGCAGGTCAAGGCTGTGGTGGCCTTCAGCATGCTGCTGCACCCCAGCTTGGATGACAAAGTGAGATTCCAACTTAAAAAAAATTTTTTTTAAAGACTCTATTGCCTCACCTGTAAAGTGAGAGATAATCTCACAGGATTCCTGGGAGGGTGGATACAGCTAAAGAATATTTTATAAAGATTTCTTCAGAAACAAAGAAATTAATACCACATGTTCTTACTCATTAGTGGGCCCTGAACACTAGTCACATTAGCACAAAGGTGGGATCACCAGTCACTGGGCACTGCCAGGGGAGGAAGAGAGAGAAAAGTGCGGGAAGCATGTGAAAACACAAGTGTACCTGGTCCACTACTAGGGAGAGTGAGGGCCACCTAGAAGTTCATACTTCACCTGCATGCATCCAACTTATGTAGTAAATCTTCACTTGTACCCCTACAACTCTATAATAAATAAATAAATTATATAAATTTTAAAAAATATTTATTCAAAAAGTATCTGATATTCTTTATTTCCAAAACAGTTTCGCAATATTCTATGCACCAAAAAAGAAAACCAATCATTCAAGAAATCATTACAGAATGGCTAAAATGTGAAAGGCACTTGGGGGATATAAAGCTTAAAATCAGTCTAAAAATGCCTCTAATGTAGAAGAAGATATCAGACAACTACACAAATAACAATACATTAACAAAGACATACAAGCTGTCATCAAACAACATATGCTATGGGAATTGAATGAACAGAAAAACTACTTCTTAGTGGAAGAAAGGTGTCACATAAGAGATGGCATTCAGTAGTGACTGGATGCCCAGAAAAGCATCACTCGACCAGAAACATCCTGAGACAAGAAATCAAGACTGACTTACCCATACATGCAGACATGCCATATACAATTTTAGCATCCCATGGTCCTAAATGCCTTTCCAAACAACTCTTCTAAAAGATATATGGAGATTAAAATGTTTTCCTTCTTTGTTACAAAATAACAAGCTGGGTAGAAAATTGTTAGGATAATGCTTTCAATAAGAATAATATTTTTTAACCAGGGGAATTTAAGTCAAATTTTTAAATATCTATATTGTTTCCCAGACAATTCTTATCACCATAACTTTCCAGTGAAACTAAATCCCTTGAAGGTAAAACCCAGTGCTATTTACTTCTTTGTGTCCTTCACCCTGCCAAGTGCTCATTATATGAATCAAAATCACACATACAAAATAAAAGACACCTAAAAAGCGTTACATTAAAAAAAATGTGAAAATGTCACTTCCAGAAAACCTTAAATCACTTACATTTTCCAGAATATACCATGTACTTCCACAGTGTGCCATGTGCTGATGCTATTCTTCTGGGAATGTCCTTCTATTTAACCTTCCATCCCCAGCTCCTGAAAATGTCTCCTTCAACTCCAAGCTCAGATATGATCTTTATTGGATGCACTACCTGACTTGTCCATGAAGAAGGAATTCCTTCTTCCTCTCCAAGTATCTAGATATATTCCTCCTATAGTATTTTCAATACAGAAAAATGCTTACGTGTGTTAGTGGGGAGAAAAGAAAAGAAGGGGGGGGAGAGATGAAGAAGAAGAAGGAGGAGGAGGAGGAGAGTAAACAACTACCAGAACGTAAATGCCATGAGGATAGCACACAGATCTTTCTCTTTCTCTTCTGTATGCCCAGCACATAGGACATCTCATACAATAAGCATGCCAATAATGTTTAAGTAAACCAACCAAACAAAACAAAGAACTCAAAAGGCAGAACTTCCACTATGACCATTTACCTCTCCTGCATTATTGGACTTCCTGAATTTAGGAAAAAAGGCTGTCAGAATTATACCAAAGTCCTCTGCATATGAAGTAAACATTTGATTGTTTGTTTGTTTGTTTGAGTTGCTCCATCGCCCTGACTGGAGTGCGGTGGCCTCTCCCGGCCACCGCAGCCTCGACCTGCTGGGCTCCGGCGATCCTTCCACCTCAGCCTTCCAAGTAGTTGGAACTACGGGTGCGCACTACGATGCCCGGCTGATTTTTGATTTATTGTAGAGATGAGGTCTCGCCAAGTTGCCCAGGCGGGTCTCGAACCCACAGGCTCAGGCAATTCACTCACCTCAGCCTCCCAAGGCGCGGGATTACAGGCTGAGCCACCAAGCCCGGCTGAAGTAAACATTTGAAACCAAGGGAAACAAAGAGGCCAGCCTGGGCAACATAGTGAAACCTCATTTCTACAAAAATTTTTTTAAAAATTAGCAGGGCATGGTGGCATGCACCTGTAGTCCCAGCTACTTGGGATGCTGAGGTGGAAGGACTGCCTAGGAAGTTATCTGTCTTGATAACAAGGCTACTTCAGGTTCAATCATTAGGTTAACTGTACCAATATGCAAAAGGCCTTGAAGGCTTGTAGGCTGTGTTCTCATCAACCACTAATTTATTAATAAATTGGGATGCCTCTAAGCACTATAGAAAGCGGATATGAGAACTAGCAAAAGATAACCCATACAGCATCTAGTTGAGACACAAAACCACTCTATAGGGATGACAAATGCATATTTTGTAAAACATAATTTAAAAAGATGCTAGCACCCATATTCCATTCTGGAACCTACAGGAAGATGGAGTATTTAAAAGTGAGAAATGTTTAGTACTGGTCAGAAGGTTCTAGGTACAAAATTGAGATATACTAATGTGTATATGTAAATGAGACAGTTGCCTTGTTATAATATAGATGTAACAGATACAGGGCTTTCTCCTTAGAAAGGAGAGACTGGTGACCAATTTTCATGTAAGTCAGAGAGGAATTAAAATCAAGTATGGCCAATACACACAAAGTCAGTAATCAGGACTCCTTACCACACAAAAGATAAACACTAATAATGCAGGACATCCTCAGAGGAGTAACAGAAAAAACTTTTAAAGGCCAAAAATTATACAGGATGGAGAAAAATGAAAAGCTCAGCTACCAACCTCCTACATGCTACACCTAAGAGTGCGTGTGTATATATATATGTATATATACATGTATGTGTGTGTATGTATATATACGTACAAACACACACACACACATACATACATATGTCTATCACCCTCACAGCCTAGTTGGAGAGAGACATCAACAAACATCTTTTTTTTTTTTTGAGTTGGAGTCTCACTCTGTCGCCCAAACTGGAGTGCAGTGGCCACTCCCGGCCACCGCAGCCTCGACCTGCTGGGCTCCAGCGATCCTTCCGCCTCAGCCCAAACATCTTTAATAATTGTTACATCAGGATAAACATGTACTACTGTGGCAGACATGAAAATACTGAAGAACAGAGAAGGGAAAGAGGTCAAGTAAGACCTTATGTGGATTACTTCTCACCTGAGTCCTGAATATTGGTCAGAATCAACCCAGAGCAAAGAAAAATGAGATGGAAAAAGAAGGCTAGGGTATACTAAATATACAAGAAAGAGCACTAGTTTAGGAATCAGAAGACCTGACTTCCAGTCCCATAAGTTGTTTCCACAAGCACACCAATATGCAAAGTACCTGGCAGGCAGAACGAAGTTACAGTTGTATTACTGTTATTATTTACACATTGTAGCACCTAACACATCCAAGCACTGTGCAAAACATAGGTAAATAACAGTAATATGCAACTAGAGTTGGCTTAGTCCTTTCTAGTGCAAAAGTGCTAAGAACAACTGGATAAATAATACAAATTCTTGCCCCTAACAATCTACTGGAGGAGACTTCATATAAGTAAGTATACAACCATGCTTGAGACACTGAGACTCAAGGTCCTGATTTCTTCATAGTTAATAAAAGAGGAACTGAGGATTTAAACCCGAATCTGACTTTAAAATCTGAGATCTTTATCAAGAGAATAGAGTGGAGGGAGGAAATAAAGGGTCAGAAGTAAATAACGATAGAACAACTCCCCAAACTCCCCAATGCCCAGAATTCTGGAAATCCAAGATCCGGCTTCCGGTAGGGGACGAAGGAGGAGCTCCTCAAAACAGGATCAGCAGGTGCTCGATTTGGGGTGTGGTTATAACCTTTACTTGACTTCCTGCCAACTCTTTGCCTTGCCGGTTCCAACCCAGTCAGGGAACTAGAAAACCCCCATCCGCCTCCGAGGAATCGAGGGAGCACCTTGGAGTGCGCGAGTGGCTGCTCTCCGGGGAACGGGCCTGGGGCGTTAGCCTCCCGCGAGTATCGGTGCGCGGCCGCCGAACTGCCCTGGGCCCCAGGCCGCTGGGGCGTGCTGCAGCCGCAGGAACCCGCGGGGGACCCGGCACCCGCACCGGTCCCGGCCTCCTCGCTCCTCGCCGCGCCGCTGAGCAGCAAGAGCAGATGCAGCAAGAGAAGGCGACCCGGCTCGGGGCAGCGTCCACGAGCTCGCCGCAGCACGGGCGCAGCCATGTTGTCCCGCGGGCCATGTGACCCGACGGGTCACGTGGCTCCGGTCTCCTTAAAGAGGCGGAATCTTGGACAGACTCACAAGGTGCTCCCGAGAGTTGCTCTTTTCACCATTCTTCAGGTGCTTCTTGGTGCGCTCCTGCGTGACTCTGCTGACGTCAAAATGCGGCAGAACACTGCAAAAATTCTACAGCACTCGGGCCGTGCGCCCCTTTAAGATTTATTATTTGAAAAATGACAATCGAATTTGTTGAGCATTTGCTAAGTGCCAGAGTACAATGCTAAGCACTACATTTTTTAAAATCTCGTTTATTCTTCAGAAAGACCGTGTAATATTGGGTTCACAGAGCAATTAAGCGACTTTGCCTAAGGTCACATGACAAATAAATGTTAAAAGCGAGATTGAAACCCAGGGAATCTAACTTCAAACCCTGAGTTTTAACCATTATGCTGTACTGTAGGCAACTAAATAAGTTCCCTTAACAGGGAATAGAGGGAGATGAATATGTTGAAGGACACATTACCAAGGGATGCAGTTAAGGAAATCTAAACTGTGGAATATGTATAACAGAGATTCTCAAGAGTGTTGTCCCAGACAAGCAGCAGCATCACACCTCGAAACTTGTTAGAAATGCAATACTGAATCAGAATCTCTGGAGACAGGACACAGCAATCCGTGTTTTAACAAGCTCTGATGCACAGTAATGCTTAAGAGCCACACTGTTCTACGGTTTCCAGAGCAAACAAAATGCAAGACCAAAACAAATCGAAGATGAAAGAGAAGCCTACAGATTAAGAATGACATAGCCACCTGCTGCAATATGTGAACCTTATCTAAATACTGACTCAAACCTATTGATTTAAAATTTTTTGAGCTAATCAGGGAAATTTGACCACTGAATTGAATTACTGTAAGTTTTGTTTTTAGGCCTTTAGGAGTAATAATGATATTTGTGGCTATGTTTTTTTTTTTACAAGAATCCTCTTTTTAAGGCATATATATTGAAATATGTATATAGACATATAAATTTTAAAAAATATGCTGTCAAGGATTTGCTTTCCAAAAAATGGGTAATGGGCATTTGGCTAAAGATGAAATATGATTGCCCATGCGTTGATAATTGTAGCTGGTTGACAGGTCTCTGGGTGTTTATTGCATTATTCCAATTTAGTATATGTTTGAAATTTGTTTAATGTAAAGTGAAGGCCTAGCTGGGCACAGTGGCTCATGCCTGTAATCCCAATACTTTGGGAGGCTGAGGCAGGATGATTGCTTGAATCCAGGAATTTGAGACCTCTTCTTTACAAAACATTAGCCGGGCATGTCAGAATATGCCTGTAGTCCCAACTACCCAGGTGGCTGAGGCAAGAGGATTTCTCGAACCCAGGAGGTCAAGGCTGCGAAAAGCCATAATAATGCCACTGCACTCTAGCCTGGGCCAACAGAGCAGACCCCAACTCGAAAGAGAGAGAGAATGTGAAGGGAAAGAAAGAAAAGATGGAGGGAGGGAGGGTGGGAGGGAAGAGAAGGAAGGAAAGGAAGGAGGGAGGGAAGAAGGGAAAAGACCTTTCTTCCTGTTGACTATGTTTCAATTTTTTTAATGTAAAGAAAAAACCTTTCCTCCTTGTTGTCTGTTTTACAGTTTACCAAGGCCTTTCACACATTTTCTCACTTGCGATTATGATTAGTTGGCAAGAAACTTATTATAACTATACCTATTTCAAAATTGATGAGGCCAGAGGTCAATGCCTTAACTAAAGTTTTTTAAATATATTTACTGTGCACAATATGTATTCAGACTTTAGGTCAGAGATAACCTTTGTTTGTCTCTTTCAAAAGTCCATCTTGGTACATGCTATGTCACCCGCCCTTCAGAGATCTGAATTCCTTTGATTCATGGTCCTGTTACACTGTTAGACTATAAGCTCCTTGAAAGTAAGGATCCTGTCTATTTGTTCACGACTATGTAAGCAAAGTTAAGCAAAGGCCTTGCACATAATAAACACTTAGTGCGAACACTATTGAATTAATGAATATATAAATAAATGAAGTAATCATTACCTCCTCTTAAGGGGATGCATATTGTTGAGAAAATAATACAGATTTTAGACTCAGGAAGAGCTGTGCACCAGGCATGGTGGCTAATGCCTGTAATCCCATCACTTTGGGAGGCCAAGATAGGAAGATTGCTTGAGCCCTGGAGTTCAAGACCAGCCTGGGCAACATAGTGAGACCCCCATCTCTACAAAAATTTAAAGCTCAGCTGGGTATGGTGGTGTGTACCTCCCAGCTAATTGGAAGACTGAGGAGGGAGAATTGCTTGAGTCCAGGAACTGTGGTGAGCTGTGACTGTGCCACTGCACTACAGTCTGGGTGACAGAATTAGACCCTGGATCAAAAGCAAAAAAAAGAAAGAGCTGTGGTTAAAGCTTGCCACTTAGAAGAGATATGCCCTAAGTAAATTACTTCATCTTTCTGAGCCTCTATTTCTTTATGTGAGAAATGGGGATAATAATACGTCCTTCTTAGAGATTTTATGAGGATTAAACAAGACAAAGTATGTAAAAGGCTTTGCTTGGGACCTGACATTTAACATATCTCCAAAATAAGTCTATTATTAATCCTTATCAAAGACAGAACTGTATCAGTTTACAGGAGATCATTCTTCTCACTCAATTCATTATATACTTTATTTTTGGCCACTAATCAATGAGTTAGTAGAAAATATTTATGAGAAATCTTTAGATGAGGAGGCTTATGTTGAAAATTAGAGTTAAAAGTCCAACTCAGCAATTAGCTCTACAAATCAGGGTAATTAGGTAACTATCTAGAATTTCACCTACCTTTCATTTCCCGTTTGAGTTCCTTCTGCATTTTGCAGTCTTCCTGGCTCCTTCTATCTGGATGAAAGACCTGGTGAAGCTGGATGAAAGACCCTAACCCTGAAAGTGCCTTGTGTGCTCACTGAACAGCAACGAGGCCAGCATGGCTACAGTGGAGAGAGCAAGGGAGAGAGTAAATGGAAGATCAGAAAGGTAACAGAGGCCAGATTATGCAGGATGTGGTAAACTTTTACTCTAAGTGAAAGTCAGTGCCATTGCACAGTTTTGAGAAGACGCCTAACATTCTTCCTTCTGAGAATGGTCAATTTCTTTGCCAAGTTAGAAACTCCTCTTCTTGCCTGTTGTCCCCAAACACAGGGAATCCAAAGTGCCTTGATGGCAGCCATGGCTTATAGTTTAATCTCTCTTGCTGTGCCCACAGAGAGCACCACATTGAGGACCAGGACCTCCAATTCTACAGAGCCCAGACTTTCAAGGTTGAAGAAAACAAAGTCCCCAGTAGTTCAAAGTGGTAATAAGTGGGCCACTTCTACTTCTACCCCTTGGTTCCCAAACCCGTGTATTCTTCCTACTTGGGAACACAGTGCCATTTTAGACATGTCTGATACTAATACATCTTTATGGGTGTGTCCCTGTCCTTGCAGAGGATTGCATCCAAACTGGCATTACAACTGTGCCTTCAGCAAGCCATTCTTATCCTTTAGGAGGCCAGCTGCTTCTGATTGGCATTGTATGGGATAAGACTGCTGGTTTCCATAACTGTGGCCCACCCCTGCACCTTCTTCACTGTGAAGTTGGTCCCCTGACCAGATACTATGTTGTATGAGAATATATGCCTGAGGGTCAGGCATTCTGCAAGCCTCCAGGCAGTGGCACTGGCTGGGACTCTTGGTGTAGGAAGGGTACGGGTCAAAATTGTGTCCATTCCTCGGCTGATAGACATTTGGCTCCACTTTTTGGCTATTATGAATAGTGTTGATACGGATATTCATGTACAAGTTTTTGTTTCATAATCCTTGGATATACTAGGAGTGGGATTTCTGGGACATATGGTAACTCTGTTTCGCCTCTTGAAGAACTGCTACACTGTTTTCCAAAGTGACTGCACTGTTTTACATTTCTACTAGCAACCTATAGGGGGTTCAGTTTCTCTGTGATGTAGTTAACTCTTGCATCTCCTTTAAAGTAAAATTCCTTTCTCCTTTATGAGGTCCAGCATAAACTCAGCCTGTTTATGCTGAGAGTTGACCCGGGTTATAACCTGGAAGCCACAGGAGGACGTGGGAGGCATTTTCCAGCGGGGAACCAGTTTTGTTTTGTTTTGTTTTGTTTTGTTTTAATCAAAAGGCTTTTCTGTATTCAGTATTTTCCCACATGGGGGAACTGCTGGTTCTCAATAGGGAGCCCACTTCTATAGTCTCCTTCTGGGGACCCAAGGGAATTTGTAGAGCTACATTTCTCAGGGACAACCACCTAGGTGTCCCTGCCCCACATTTCAGGTCCCAAGTTTTTCCAACCAAATCCCTGACTTTAGCATAGGAGACCTTCTTGACTGAGCATCCAAACATCTCTGAAGCTCTGGGTTCTAACAGTTAGATTGTCAGCCTGTGCTCAGCTGGGTCTCCTCTTGCACAGCAGGAGAAAGACCTCTTTGCAAGCTATCTAAGAGGTCCTCTGGCTCTCACACTTAGTTTTTAGCTCTTTGTTAACTGCTCTCAATTTCTCACTATCCCTCTGCAGGGAAGGTCAGTGCAACTTGGTAACAGCCAGCCAATTTCATTATCCTTGTATGCATTGTCCCCTCTATACTTTTCAGACTCCTGAGTCAGCACGCTGGCACAGGCATTCCTTTTCACCTGGACATTTTCCATCAGAAAAATGTTTAGCAGTTGGGCTGCCACCTTGTGCCAGGGACTATCCATACCCCACATACTACTCAAGATGGGATCTTCATTGCCAGTCAGTGGTTAACACCGTTCCAAATCCTCACCTTACAACCTGCATTCTCAAACCACTTCCATTACCAACTGTAACAATGTGGATCTTCTAGAAAAGAGATGCCAAGGTGTGATTAGAAACGCAAGACACAGCTGAGTGTGGTGGCACACAACTGTAGTCCCAGCTACGTGGAAGGCTGAGGTGGGAGAATCACTTGAGTGCAGGAATTTTGCCACTTTGCACCACGTAGTGAGACCCTATCTGTTAAAATAAGAAGAAAGAAAAGGAAGAAAGGGAAGGAGGGAGGGAGGGAGGGAGGAAAAATAGCAAGAGATTATATTGATGATAACACTTATGAAAATCAAAGGGAGTAGAAAGGAGTAGGCAGGAAAAGCCTCCAAATTGAATACAAGTCTAAAACCTGTGGAAGGAGGCTTGGGGAGAAAAAGCCTCTGAGTCTGGTGCTGCACTGAGAAAGTCTAGGCCACACCAACTAGGGCTCCGGAGCAAAAGTTGCTTATTAGAGGAGTTATACATCGAGCCAAAAATGGCCAGGGTCAGGCCCAGGCCAGGTACAGTGGTTCAAGCCTGTAATTCTAGCACTTTGGGAGGCAGAGGCAGGAGGACTGCTTGAGCCCAGGAGTTGGAGGTAACATAGCAAGACCTTGTCTCTACAAAAAATTAAAAAATTAGCCAGGCATGGTGGCACATGCCTGTAGTCCCAGTTACTCAGAAGGCTGAGGCAGAAGGATTACCTGAGCCCAGCAGGTCAAGGCTGCAGTAGTGGTAATCATGCCACTGCACTCCAACCTGGGCTACAGAGTGAGACTACAACTCAAAACAAACAAACAAGGACCGGATATGGTGGTGCACACAGGAGGCTGAGGATGGAGGATTGCTTTGGCCCAGGAGTTTGAGGTTGTAGTGAGCCGTGATCATACCACTGTACTCCAGCCTAGGTGACAGAGTAAGACCCTGACTGAGAAAAAAAAAAAAAAAGAATTTAGCTATATATTAAAACGTGTTTCATTCTTTTCAGAAATAATATGAAGTCACTGCCCTTACACTCTACTCAAATATTTATAGTCAGGCAAACGATTAAATTTTGGGTACAGTCATGTACCACATAATAATGTTTAAGTCAACATCAGCCCACATATAGGTCCCATAAGATTATAATACCATTATTTTTACTGTACCTTTTCTGTGTTTAGGTATGCAAATACCATTGTGCTACAACTGCCTACGGTATTCAATACAGCAACATGCTATATAGGCACATAGCCTAGGTATATAGTAGGCTGTTCCACCTAGGTTTGCATAAGTACACTCTGTGATATGTGCACAATGAGAAAATTGCCTCATGATGTGTTTCACAGAACACGTCCCCATAGTTAGGTAATGAATGTATCTGAAAGCTAATGGAAAGTGCGTTACAAATTGGGAGTCAGCTGACCTGAGTTTAAATTTAAATGTTCCCAATTTGTAACCCTCTCTCCAAAGACTGCACCCTGATTCCTGGTGTAAAGTCCTGCACCAAGCTTATCTGAGAAAGGTTGTTACCCGGACAGTTGTTTGTGCCTACCTTAAGCCAACGAGAGGTCAAAGCTTGGGGGATGCAGCCATAGTTGACATACATTTTAACCTTCCAGGATCTATTTCTTTTTCTTTTTTCTGATAACAGCACCCCAACTCTTCCCAGGGGAACCCTCCTCACTCTAGTCTCAGGGGTTTGGATAGAGGCCTCACTTGGCCAGGGACCTAGAACCTGGCTAAACAGAATATCACTCTCATTTCCGAAGTGTTTGGTTCATGGATGGACACATGACCCAAGTCAGATCAGTTAAATATAATTCCGAGACTTCTGCTGCAACAATTAGGGAGGAGACATTCTCTTTCCACTAGAGTTGCTAAACTATATGTTCACCTGGCATTCACAAGTTCTACACATGGATGAGGCCTACTGAGTGTATAGCCAGCCACAGTTAAGAAGAGCAGGGATGTGAAGGGGTAAGGCAGTGGGAAGAAATATCTAATGATACTTTCAGAGTTCTTGGGTCCAGACATACCAGTAGTTACCACTTTGGGATTTTTCTGATTTTAGGCAATTCTTTCCTTTTTTTTTGCTTGAGTCCATTTGTGTTGTGTTTATATTTCTTGCAAAAAAATCAGTCCTGATTAATATATCCTAGGTAGAAGCTGAGAATGGTTCCAAGAAATGGCTAGAAAATTTAGTCCAAGTTGTAAATGGCCAATGAGCAATAGTGTCTACAATTGGAAGGTAACACTGGAGCAAAGTGAATAGGAAGGCGGACAGAAAAATTCTGTGATCGTGGTCTGGAACTCTGGGCAAGCAATGGACAGTTTCTTAGTGCAGAACATGAAATGTCCCAAGGCAGACATATACGCAGCCAGGCTCTTATTAGCGTTGTGACTTTGGGCAAGGGACTTGGCTAAGCCTCAGGTAAGACTCTAAAATAGGGATAATAGGCCGGCATGGTGGCTTAATCCCAGCTCTTTGGGAGGTCAAGGCAAGAGGATTGCCTGAACCCGTGGGGTTCAAGACCAGCCTGGGCAACATGGTGGGACCTCATCTCTACAATAAATCAGAAAATTAGCTGGGTGTGGTAGTGCATGCCTGTAGTTCTGGCTACTTGGATGACAGGCAGAAGGATCACCTGAGCCCAGCAGCTCAATGCTGGGGTGGCCGTGAGCATGCCTCTGCACTCTAGCCTGGATGACAGAGTGAGACTCCAACTCAAAAAAACAAAACAAAACAAAACAAAAACTAGGGATAATACCCATGGTTGGGGTGGTTATCATGAAATTCAAATGAAATGACACTGTACTCAGTGCCAGGCACTTTATATTTTTAAAAAATGACATTTCAATTCTTGTAGATTCTACTTTTAGAAGTTATATTTAAAACTTTATATATTTCTGGCAAATTACTTAACATCTCTAAATATTTCTTTATCCATCTCATAGGTTGCTGGTGAAGGAAAAGTGAGAACCCATTTAAAAATCTTTTCTGGTGGCTAGCAGAAAACAGTTTCTGAAGTTAAGCTTCTTAGGCTTAAATGTATTCAAACCAAATTGTGTCTAGAAAACCACATGATTATATTCCTATCTTCCATGATTTATCCATCTTGGGTGGGGAAAAGCTAAGAGCTGACCTAGCCCAGACTTCTTTCATTCATCAACCAATATTAGGCTGGATGTGGTGGCTAACACCTGTAATCTCAGCACTTTGGGAGGCCAAGGCAGGAGGATTGCCTAAGTCCAAGAGTTCAAGACCAACCTAGGTAACACAGAGAGACCTCGTCTTTACCCCCGCGCCCAAAAAATAGCTGGATATGATGTTGCATGCATGTAGTCCCAGCTACTTGGAAGGCTGAGGTGGAAGGATCATCTGAGCCCAAGAGGTCAAGGCTGCTGTTAGCCAGTGATCAGTCATGTTCCTGTACTCCAGTCTGGGTGACAGAGTGAGACCTCGCCTCAAAAAAAAAAAAAGGCCTGGCCCTACTCTTCTCAACATGTTCATTTATTGGCTGGAGCTGTATGTCCTTTGGTCTATCCCACAGGGGCAGCTGTTGGTGGCTATCAGTTGATCATACACGTTGTGGCAGGCTTTTCTTGAAGAGGGACTCAGCTTCTGCCTTCATTTCAGATCTTATCTTCCATCAAGCTATCCTTAGCTCACCATATTCTGGCCATAGTAGCCTTCTTACTACTGCTCCTAGAATACATCAAGCACAGTCCTACCTCAGGTCTTTGCACTTGCTGTTTCTGCTAAACACAATGCTCTACTTTTTTCATGGCTGGCGCTTTCTTGTCATTCAAGCCTCAACACAGACATTACTTCCTCAGAGAAGCCTTCCCTGATCCCCAAATACAATCCTTTCCCATTCTTCACTTTTATTGTCTTCATAGCATTTGTCACTACCTGAAATTATTTTGTTTGTTCCTCTCTCTCCTCATGGGGGCAGGTACGGTATCTTTCAATGCTGCATCTTCGGTGCCTAGAACAACACTTGGTATGGATAAATGCTAAGTAAATACTTGTTGAATAAATTAATGTATCATGAAAATAATAAAAACCTTCAAACTATGAAAGGATTAAATGTTGAGCATCAACATTCCTCAACTAACAGTGCTTCAAAACATCGGTAAGACCAACTTTGGAGGACATAGTCTTTGTTTCAGCAGAAGCTTGCTGCCTGACAGTGTTATACTCACATAGACATTAAAGGTTCAACCTTCCATCTTCACAGCCAGAAGAACCTATGAAATGGATACAATAGCACTTCCCTTCAAGGGTTGTGTGAAGATTCTCTTTAATTCATTCAACTGGTACTTATGGGGTCTACTAGTAGCCAAGCACTATGGTAGGCACTGAGAATTCAGCAATGAACAAAACAGGAAAAAAAAAGTCTTTCCCTTGTGAAACTGACATTAAATAATGTAAAACGTGAAATACTTAGAACATTGCTTGGTACATAAGAATAACTCATTATTTTTTACTTATGATTTAATCTATGCTCATTTAATATCTATCTAGAGACGTAGCAAGACTCTGTCTCTAAAAATAATAGTAATAATTTAGAGCAAGTAAAAGATGTTTTATTATAAAAGGACACTTTATATTTAGAGAATAGAAGAGAAAAGTCAAAATAATTAGAAGTAGAACATTTTTTCTATGTGGTTCTTTTATTAAATTCTTCAGAGTTCCTGTGTTGTGAAATTTTCGGGTAGGAGAGCTTTTTACTTTAGGCTTTGGGGTTTTGTTAATTTGTACTGTAGCCAATGAGAGAAAGTACTGAGAATGTATAATTTTTGTTTCCACTTTTCTTGTTCAAATGCTTTTGGTCTTCTCCTGCTACTTAAAAGCGTCATACACACACACACATACACACACACACACACACACAAGCCTCCCTTAAAGAAAATTTACCTTTTTAGGATACATAGCACAGAAGTTGTAGAAAACAAAATGAGTATATTTTAGAAGGAGCTGGCACACTGTGAACAGAACCAGGAGCTGGCTTAGAGGCTGCAGCAGCTTCAGGACCTCAGCAGCAGATGTTCTTGAACTTCACTCTGGTGTTCTCCTGGTTCACTCTTTACCTCTCCAAGGTCTGCTTTTCTCTTTATTTCTTCCCTTCTAGTTGGCTTGCCTTCCTCATCTTCTCGGTTTTGTTTGTTGGTTTGTTTTTTTGCTTCACAGCTTCTGCTTAGTCACAGTTCCTGTTTCCAGCATGCTCACAACCCTCGTGGCGTCAGCACTACCACACAGTTTTTCTCAGTTTGCTTAACACTCAAGGTATCACTGTTTTCCTATTCACCTGCCACAAAGGGAAAGCTTAGTTTGACCAACTCCTCTTTCTTATAACCCAGGACATCACAGACCAACGAGGAGCCTATGGTTTAATTGCACTTGAGTCAGGCAGCCTTTTCTGGTCCAATCAGCTCTAGTTAAAGGGTCAGGCAAAAGTGTGGCTTGCATCAGAATCACTAAGAGGCCTCCTTTTTTTAAATGTTTTATTAGATTAGAAAATATAGTTTATTTAGGAAGAAGAGGTGGGAGGGAAGGGGAGGGCAGGGGAGGAGAGAGCTCTTCTTAAAGCAATGATTGCAGACCCACCCCCAGTTCAGTAGATCTGAGTGGGGCCCTAGAATTTGCGTTTCCCAGATGACACTGATTCTGCTGATCTGTACATTTGTAAACTACCGCTTTGATTAAATAAACCACCTAGGGCTAACCCTTACCACATGTGCTGTGTGGGACATTTTTTTTTTTTTCTGTTGGCGATGCTGGAGGCATGGCAGGCATTGTGATTGACATTTTTAGTAAATCTACAAATTTGCCATTAGTTAATCTTCCTAATGTTCCTGGACAATGGCAATTGGAGAAAAGGGTGAGAAGTAGCCAGAATGGCACCTAAAGAAATTTAGAGTAAGAGCTGGGTCCTAGTGGCTTGCGCCTATAATCCCAGATATGCAGGAGATCACTTAAGGCTAGGAGTGTATGCCCAGCCTGGGCAACATAGTGAGACACTGTCTGTAAAATGATAATAATAATAATAATAATTTAAAGCAAGTAAAAGATGCTTTATGTGCCTTTGAAAAGAGAGGAAGAAATAACATAAGAAATCACAGTCATGAGTCTCTTTTAGGGACTGACTTTTTTTCTCTCTCTTTAAATTTTTATTTTAAAATTGTGGGGTACAATTCAGGGTGAGGTATACAAATATTCATTGTACCCATGTTGATGAGGTGTGCCCTCCCCACCCCAGGCAGATATCGACTACTGTCAATCCCACCTAACCCCCAGCCTCTGCAGTTTCCTGCAAATGTCAGTCCTTTTCTTATAGTATTATGGTAGTTGTTCAAGGTCCACTTATGAGTGAGAACATGTGATACACAGGTCTTTGTTTCCGTGAGAGATCACTCAGTATTATAAACTCTAATTCCATCCAGGTTGCTGTGAAGTTCATGATTTTGTTCTTCTTTATGACTGTGTAACATTTCATCTGTATAAGTACCACATTTTTTAATCCAGTCCTCTTTTGATGGGCAGCACGGTTGGTTCCATGTTCTTGCTATTGTGAACAATGCTGCGACAAACATACGTGTGCAGGTATCTTTTTTATAGAGTGATTTGAGTTCTTCAAGGTATATTCCCAGTAGGGGGATTGCGGGGTCATATGGAAGGTCGATTTTTAGAACTTTTAGGAATCGCCACAGTGATTTCCACAGAAGCTGTACTAGTTTACACTCCCACCAACAGTGTAGAAATGTTTAGGGACTGACTTTCACAGTGCTTGACGTCAAATAAAATGAGAGAGAAGAATGATTCTCAGTTTTTTCATGAATGAGAGCTCAATTGTAGAGGACAGGTATGTGTGTGCGTATGTGTGTGTGTATGTATCAGATGCTCATACAATAGTAGTTTTGCTTTTAGTATCCATTTACTTAGAAAATGGAATGTCAAGATGCTGCTATGAAGGAAGCGAATTAGCAAAGGAAACTGCATATTAATCCCATCAGGTACTATATTTATTTGAAAGGTACATATACCCACAACTTTTCTGGCTTCAGCCAATGCTTGACATATGAGTGACCTCCTAATCCTTGTAATTACTCTTTGGTTTCCCAGAGGTCTATGACCAAAGCTTGGGGAATCAGTGTGTGAGTCTTTCTAGGAGACTTAGATTTTACCCCTACTTGGAGCAGCCTTGCCTAACACAATAGAAAGAGACCTGGAATTAGGGTCAAATATTGGGCTTTGAGTCTTGGAATTTATTTAGGAGACTTTTAGGTTTAGTCATTAAATATCTATGAGCCTGAATTTCCTCTTCTTGGCTACTTCATAATATTGCTATATTGAGATCAAATAGTCAGGCATGGTGGCTCATGCCTATAATCCCAGCACTTTGGGAGGCCAAGGTGAGAGGATTGCCTGAGCCCATGGGTTAGAGGCCAGTCTGGGCAACTTGGTGAGACCTCATCTCTACAATAAAAAATCAAAAAATTAACTGGGCATGGTGGCGCATGCCTGTGGTTCCAGCTACTTGGAAGGCTGAGGTGGAAGGTTTGCCTGAGCTCAGCAGGTCAAGGCTGCGGTGGCCGTGAGCGTGCCATTGCATTCCAGCCTGGGTGACAGAGTGAGACTCCAACTCAAAAAAAAAAAAAAAAAAAAGAGATCAAATAGGTATAAGAAGGGAAATAAACATTAGATGATATTATTATGATATCATCTTGCTTCTAAGACACATTTCCATACCAGTTTATGGTTTCTTAAATCTGGGTGTATCTTGTAAACTATGGATACTTACTTCTCTTTGCCTCCAAAAAATTGTTTTTAAAGCAAGGGTATACATTTCAGTGACTGGTCTTAGAATAAAGGAAACATGGCTTTATATATTCTTCTAAATGACAAATAATCTATGAATTTACTTTCTCTTTTTTTCCTATCTCACCTATAAATATGTTACCTTACATGTAAGAAGGACTTTGCAGATGTGATTAGGTTAAGATACTTGAGATGGGGAGACTACCTGGATTATCCTGAGGGGCCCAAATTAATCCCAAGGGTTCTTTAAGCAGGAGTATCCTTCCTGGTTGTGGTCAGAAGGATATGTGACTACAGAATAATGGTCAGAGACATGTAACTTATTTTTTTTTTTTTTTGGAGTCTCACTCTGTCACCCAGGCTGGAGTGCCGTGGCACCATCATGGCTATCGGAGCCTTGACCTGAGAGATCTCGCCAAGTGGCTCAGGTTGGTCTCAAACCCCTGGGCTCAGGCAATCATCTCGCCTCTGCCTCCCAAAGTGCTGGAATTACAGGCATGGGCCACCATACCCAGCTTACATTGTTGGTTTTGAACATGGAGGAAGGAGGCAAACAGCCAAGGAATATGGGTGACCTCTAGAAGTTAGAAAAAGCAAGGAAACATCCTCCCTTAGACCTCCCAGAAAGGAACACAGCCCTGTTAACACTTTGATTTTAGCCCAGTAAGACCCATGCTGAACTTTTTGACTTATGGAGCTGTGAGATAATCAATTTGTATTGTTTAAACCAATGAGTTTGTGATCATTTGTTGTGATCTCAGAGATGGCTCTCAGAGGCAGAAGGGTCAGCAGCTGTGTGGTATCCATATTCTTTACACCCTTTGGAGAGTCAATGTGATTTGACTGAGACACAGCTAGACCGCAATGGGGCTATGTGCCAGCGGGGGAACTCTGTCCCTCAACCCCTTACTACTCTCCCTTTTCACCAGGAAAGTATGAGATTGGGCTTGCATGAGGTATGTGTAGTGATAAGAATTTGGGGCTCAGGCACAGACAGTCTGCATTTAGATTCCAGCTGTTTAGGGAAATTTTGAGAGATGCCAAGTGTCCAGCCCCTGGAGATTTGGGGGCCCTCTGAAACACCATAGAAGTCTGTGCTCTCCCACTGTGAGACAGGAAACCATAGGTCCAGAAAGTTCCTGGCCAGGCAATCCAAAGTTCCTGGAGTCATTCCCCAGACAGTTTTCATAGTTCCACAATTACAGGTGGGTTAACCTTTGTACATATAAAGCATAGCGAGGTGCAGTTGATTCTCTAACTTCAGCGTCTATCAGAATAACATGAAGGGCTGGCTAAAACACAGGTTTTGGGCTCCACCCCAAAATTACTGATTCAGTTGATTTGAGGAGCATCTTGAGAATTTGCATTGCAGGTAATTCTGCTGCTGTTGCTCTGAGGACCACAGTTTGAGAACCATGGGCATAGTGGGTAAGAGTTTAGGATTCAGGCAGTCCTTGCTGTTTCCAAGTTGAATGACCTTGGGCAACTTGCTTACATTTTAGAATTCTTAATTTTCTTCATGTATCAAATAGGATAAAATAAAGCCCATCTCCCAGGAGCATAATGAGGATTAAATATTATGATCTATGTAAAGCACTCAGCACATAGTAAGACCTTAATAAATAATTTGTATTATGATATATTTACCATTATTATGATTAATGACAAGTTATCATGTAACAATCAAGGCACCAGAAGCACACCCATGGGTAAGCCAATGGTGGACAATAAGTGTCCTCTCACAAACTGCCCCCTACAACAGTCAGAACTTTCTCAAAGTTTTCTACCCACAAAATAATATCTAACTTTGTAACTCAAAAGGACTCCCAGAGGAAAAAATCTGAATAAAATGCTTCACCCACAAAACAGAATGAAGAGGAAGCAGAAAATTGTCAAATATTTTGTGAAAACTTATCTAACAATAGAAAGAGGAAACTCATTTGAGTGTGATGGAATGGCTACAGAAATGAATAAATGTAAACTGGGCCAGGAACAAATTAATTTGAAAATAATTTCCGAGAAGAAAAAGGAACTATGCCATGCTCTCTCCTCTGGGAAATCTGACAAGAAAGTAAGGGTGTGGGTTTTTTCTCCTCCCTGTTCTAGAATAATTGGTATTATTATCATGTGAAAAAAAAAGTCACCTCTGGAAGAACTCCATTTTCCTTCCACTAGGAGGAATTTATTCTCTGGGTCACAGCAACAGAAGAACTGGGTAGGTCATTGGGAAACTAGGACGTTCTTGTGATTTCCCCATGGAAAATGTCTTTTTCCTGGCGAAAACTGGCCATATCGATGGACAAGGCAATAATTCAGTGGAATAAAACCCTACTATAATAAACAGTGGATTTATTATAGCATATAACAAAATGTATATAATAAAATAGCATTAGGACTTTAACATGCCATCCGCTTAAAAATTAAAAAATAAAGATCTGGTTAACGGAATAGGTAGGAAATTTTCTAAGTTAATTTAGTAGTTTAAGTTCTAGTGGTCTGAGAGTCAGTGGACTGAGCTCAAGACTGTGGTCAAGAAGTCTAGCTTCTCATCCCAGCATGGGCTGTATTTGGCTGTGTGATCTGGAAGGACCATTGAATCTGTAGATGTTAGTTCCCTCAACAGCATAGGAATGGATTGAGTGGATTACTAAAGTATCTGAACTTTTCACTATTGAGTTTCCTTTTATAAAAATTACTTTTCAACTAAAGGACTTCATATTGCAAATAACTGTATAACCAGCTATTCAATTAAGTGCCTTTTCTTACAAGGAGTAAAGTCACATTAATCAAAATAGACTGTAGTATTAACTAATAATAATTCTTATTATTGAGTACTTACTATGGGCTGAACACTTAGATGCATTATTTCATGTAGTTCTGCTTTCCTTCATTTCTTTTTTTTTTAGAGACAAAGTCTCACTCTGTCACTCAGGCTGGAGTACAGTTGCATGATCGTATATCACTGCAGTTTTGAGCCCTGAGCTCAAGTAATCCTTCAGTCTCAGCTTTCCAAGTAGCTGGGACTATAGGCATGTGCCACCACTCTTGGCTTTTTTGTTTTTGTTTCAAATCTTTTTTAGAGAAGGGGTTTCTCCATGTTGCCCAGGCTGGTCTTGAACTCCTGCCCCCAAGGGATCCTCCTGCCTCAGCCTCCCAAATTGTTGGGATTACAGGTGTGAGCCACCATTCCTGGTACACTCCTGTAATTCTTTCAACAATCCTGTGAGGGAAGTTCTCTCACGATCATAGGTGGGCAGATTGGGGAAAAAGGCTCAGAGACTTTAGATGACTTGCCTAAATCACAGGCTAATAAGTGGTATGGTAATCTGGGTGTTGGATGTGGGTCTGGAACCTTTTCAGTACCTCACACAATGGTCATGGCATATTGTAAGGCTACAAATGGCTTGGAGTTGCATCTGGAAATTATCAGGCATCCAGGCAGTTCTAGGAACTGTCTACCCTGACCTCACTCATTACTTCCCTCCTTCATGTCTTTTGTGTTTCCCTTTCACCACCTAGTTTCCTCTGTTCCTTCATGGTTATTTCTGCTCCCTCATCATGACAATTTGCACGTAGCTCACCCAAACCCCATGACTTTGAAAATTCAGGCCTCACAGTCATTTGCCTGTATTCCTCTGTTTTGCCATTTAAATCTAAAGAACAGGAATCTGATCAACCCAGATCCTCTTTTCACATTAGGCTATGCAGCAGGTTGCTGGGCATCGGCCCTGAGGTGCTCCCTAAATGGTAGAAAATATTGCAATCTGGTCTATTAATGGATCAGCATGTCATATAATCAATAATCACTACCACTTATTATGTTAGAGGCTTTTAACCAGGATTTTCTCATTGACTCTTTGCAGCAACAACCAAGTGAGGGAGACACTATATTGATATCTTTTCACATAAGCTAGTAAGTGGCAGATCCCCGGATTCAATCAAGCATTTTTTTTTCTTGTAATAGCTTCATTGATAAATAGTTTATATGCCATATAATTCACCTATTTAAAGTATACAATTCAATTTTTAAAATTATTACAGAGTTATATAATCATCATCACAATCAATTTTGGAACCATTTGATTACTTCAGAAAGAAATTCCAGACCCTCTAGCAGTCACCCTATTTCCCAAGCACTCCCCTCCCCCAACCAGCCCTAGGTGACCACTAATCTGCTTTCTGTCTCTATAGATTTGTCTATTCTGGATAGTTCATATAAATGGAATTATATAATAACCCGGAATTATCTTTTGGAGAGCAGGCTCCTTGTAATACACTTGGAATTTGTTCCCCAGATCAAATGGTCAACGAAAGTTTTTATCTAGAAGTTTTGAGAAGGTTGAGTCACGATTTGTGGAAGAAATGTCCCAAATTGTGGTAAATAGGTGACTGGTTCTTCCACCACACCTGTGCACACCATGCTGAGTGTTCAGCAGTTTTTGACCAAAAATGACATGTGCCCCACCCTCCCCATTCAATCTTGCCCCAAGTGACATTCCCCACCCCCCCCAAGATGAAAAGAGTTATCAAAGGGAAACGTTTTGCTGATGTGAAAGAGGTAAAACAAAAAATGGCAGAAGCACCAGAATGTATCAAGATTGACAAGTTCAAAAGTCTGTTTCGAGCAGTGAAAAAGTCTCCATAAGTGTATTGCATCAAATGGAGAGTGCTTTGAAGAGGACTGAAGTTTAAACATGTAAGAATAAATACACAATTTTTTTTTTTGAGTTGGAGTCTCACTGTCACTCTGTCGCCTAGGCTGGAGTGCAATGGCCTGCTCACAGCCACCACAACCTGGGCTCTGGTGATCCTTCCACTTGAGCCTTCCAAGTGGCTGGGACAATAGGCAATACCAACACGCCTGGCTAATTTTTTTACTTATTGTAGAGATGAGGTCTTTCCAAGTTACCCAGGCTAGTCTTGAACCCCTGGGCTCAGACAATCCTCTTACCTCGGCCTCCCAAAGTGTTAGGATTACAGGCATAAGTCACCATGCCTGGCTAAGTACACAATTTTTTAAATAAATTCTGTTTTTTGGGCGGGGTCCCCCCTCGTATGGCCTTTTGTGACTTACTTCTTCATTAAGCATAATATTTTCAAGGTTCATTCATGATATAGCATGTATCTGTGGTTCATTTTTTATTGTTGAATAATATTCCATCATATAGATATTCCACATTTTGTTTATTTATCAGTTGGTGGGCATTCAGGTTCTGTTCACTTTTTGCCTATTGTGAACAGTGCTTTATGAACATTTGTGTGCAAGCTTTTGTGTACATGTATGTTTTCATTTCTCTTGGGTAGACAGATACTTAGGAGTGGAAAATCCTAGGCACTTTGATTCCACTCTTGCTATAGCTGAGATGTTTGTCTTCCATAAGCCTCATGTTGAAATTTGACCCCTATTGTGGGAAGTGGGGCCTAATGGGAAATGTTTAGGTCATTGGGAGGGCAGACCCCTCATGAATAGACTAATGCCTAGGGGAGAAGAGTGAGTGAGTTCTATTAGTTCCCAAGAGAGCTAGTTGTTAAAAAAAAGCCTGGCATGGCCCCTCTCACTCTCTCTTGCTTCCTATTTGGCCATGCAACGTCTGCACGTATCAGCTCCTCTCTGCCTTCCACCATGAGTGGAAGCAACCTGAGGCCCTCAGCAAATGCAGATGCTAGTGCCATGCTTCTTGTACAATCTGCAGAATCATGAGCCAAAATAAACCTCTTTTCTTTGTAAATTGCCAGCCTCAGGTATTCTATTATAGCAGCGCAAGATAGACTAAGACAACTCTACTTGTGGCCATGGTATGCTTCTGAACTCTGGCCTGTCTAGAATATGAATAATTTGTTAGCCACTATTGGCTATGTCTTAATAAAAATTTTAAATAAATAAAGTTTACTTCATCTATATGATTGACTATTAAATGTGAGGGGGGGGACCCAAAGAAAACTGGAATTATTTTTTGGAGGGTGGGCCCTTGGAGTACAGGTTTCCTCCTGATAAGTAAGTGTTCTAGGAACCCATTGGCATCAGTGTACCAGCTAGCATTGTTGTGAGAGGCTGTGTTTGGCTTCAGTGGATCTTTTTTTTTTTTAGATTCTTTCAACATGTTTGCCCATTTCATGATGGGTGATTTATGAGCACACCTGCCCTCACCATGTTGAGTGTTCAGCAGTTTTTGACCAAAAATAGCATGACCCCCTTGTCCTACCCTCCCTATTTACTGGATCTTGCCCCAAGCAACTTTTTTTGTTTCTTTGGATGAAAAAAGTCCTCAGGGGGAAAGGTTTTGCTTATGTGGAAGAGGTGTAACAAAAAACGGTAGAAGCACTAAAAGGCATCAGAACTGATAGGTTCAAAAACTATGTTGAGCAGTGGGAAAAGTGTCTTGATAGATAGAGAGGACATTGAAGGTATTAGAAACTAGGTTTTCAGGTAAAATTGGTCTTTATTTTAAGGTGACTGAAGTTTAAACATGTAAGAATAAATACACAATTTTTTTTTTTTTTTTTTTTTTTTTTAGTTTGGGTATCAATCTTTACCCCAGACTGGGGTGCAGTGGCCGCACCCGGCCACCGCAGCCGCGACCAGCTGGGCTCCCGCGAAACATCCGAGTAGCCGGAATTACAGGTGCGTGCTACCACGCCCGG
>CAUYQG010219695.1:0-19624 GCA_963574415.1 Tarsius wallacei | reverse complement strand
GCCTGTAATCCCGCGCCTTTGGGAGGCCGAAGTGAGTGGATTGCCTGAGCCCGCGGGTTCGAGACCCGCCTGGGCAAGCGAGACCTCATCTCTACAATAAATCAAAAAATTAGCCGGGTGTGGTAGTGCGCGCCTGTAGTTCCAACTACTTGGAAGGCTGAGGCAGAAAGATCGCCGGAGCCCAGCAGGTCGAGGCTGCGGTGGCCGGGAGCGGTCACTGCACTCCAGTCTGGGCGACAGAGTGAGACTCCAACTAAAAAAAAAACAAAAAATAAAAATAAAAAAATAAAGTTACCAGTGATTTCTTTTAAAAATGGCATTTTATGTATTAATTAGATCTATTGTTTCTATACTTTATTGTCTGTTTTTATATTTATTATTTCCTTCTTGAGTTGTCATGTTTGCTTTGTTTTATCTCCATTATTTTGAGATGATAACTTAATTTACTTATTTGACTCTTTCACTTTTTTTGATAAAAGCATCCTTGATTATCCTTTTAAACAGTATTCCATGTATTTAGATGTGTTTTCACTATCATAGCTATTGTGTTTTCATTATCATAGTTATTGTCCTGTTTTTTTCTGCATAAATTTTATTGATTTTTAAATTTATTTTAAAGATGTGGGGTACAATTCAGAATTAGGTATACAAGTGGTCAACATACAAGTAAAGTTTGGGCCTCCCTTTGGTCCTCACTTTCTCTGGTTTGAGATCAGGTACCTTATTGATGTTATCCTCCCGCCCCTGGCAGTGTCCCACTACTACCAATCTCTTTCTTAAAATACTGTTATTTTTTATTTTTTTAATTTTTTTTTATTTTAAAGATATGGAGTGCAATTCAGGGTTAGTTATACAAATGTTCATTATGCAGGTACCCTTGCTGATGAGGTGTGCCCCCCTCTCCTGACAGATTCCCATTACTGCCAATCTGGTCTCCACACCCGCTCCCCCAAGTGGTTTCCTGCTACTGCCAATCCTTTTCTTATAGTATTACAATAATTGTTCAAGGTCCACTTATGAGTGAGAATATGTGATACTCAGTTCTTTGGTTCTGTGATAGATTACTCAGTATTACCTAAGTCCATCCAAGTTGCTGCAAAGTTCATAATTTTGTCCTTCTTTATGGCTGAGAATTTATTCCATCATGTATATGTATCACATTTTTAAAATTCAGTCCTCTTTTGATGGGCAGCACGGTTGGTTCTATGTTTCTGCTGTTATGAACAATGCTGCATTAAACATACGTGCGCAGGTATCTTTTTCAAAGCGTGATTTGAGTTCCTCTGGGTATATTCCCAGCAGGGGAATTTCAGGGTAGTATGGAAGGTCAATTTCTAGATCTTTTAGGAATCACCAAACTGTTTTCCGCAGAGGTTGTACTAGTTTACACTCCCACCAATGTAGAAGTGTTCCCTCCCCCTACCTGCATCCTCTCCAGCATCGTTGTTTTTTGAGTTATTGATGACGGCCATCCTGACTGGAGTTAGGTGGTATTTCAATGCAGTTTTAATTTGCATTTCTTTGATGACTAGTGAGGCTGAGCTTTTTTTCACATATTTGTTGGCTGTTCATAAGTCTTCTTTTGAGAAATGTCTATTCCTATATTTTGCCCACTTTGAAATGGAGCTGTTTTTTACTTTTTGGCACATTTGAGTTCCTTGTAGATCCTAGATGTTAGGACTTTGTCAGACATACAGTTGGCAAATATTTTCTCCCAGTCTGTGGGCTGTCTCCCTTCTCTCTTAGTGGTTTCTTTGGCTTTGCAGAAGCTTGTCAGTTTGATGAGGTCCCACCTGTCTATTTTATCTCTTCTGGCATGGGCACTTGGGATATTGATAAGGAATTGGTAGCCATTTCCAATTTCCATAAGGGTGTCTCCTGCATTTTCTAAGATTCTTGTAGTTTGAGGTTTTACATTTAGGTCTTTGCTCTATTAAGAGTTGATTTTTGTGTATGGGGATAGATAGGGGTCTTGTGTTAATCTTCTGTATGTGGTCAGCCAGTTTTCCCAGCACCATTTACTGAATAAGTTCTCCTCTCCCCAGTGCTTGGTGGTGGAGGCTTTGTTAAAGATGAGTTGGTTGAGAAACTGAGGTTTTGCTTCTGGGATTTCTATCCTGTTGCATTGGTCTACATGCCTGTCCTTGTACTAATACCAGGCTATTTTTTTTTTTTTTTTTTTTTTTTTTTTGCGCCTGCGCTCCACGGCACTCCCTGGCCAGGCTATTTTGATTATTGTAGCTTTATAATAAGTTTAAAGTCTGGGAGTGTGATACCTCCCGTTGTGGTTTTGTTTTTTGTGTTTTTTTTTCCCCCTGGGAATTGTTTTGGCTATTCGGGGTCATTTATGTTTCCATATAAATTCCTGTCTTATGGTCTTCAGGTATGAGAAGAATTCTGCTGGTAATTTAATTGGTATTGCGTTAAATCTGTAGGTTGCCTTGGGTAGGATGGACGTCTTAACAATGTTGATTCTTCCAATCCATGAACATGGAATATTTTCCCATTTGTTTGGGTCATCTTTGATTTCTTTGAGCAATGTTTTGTAGTTTTCACTGTAAAGGTCTTTCACATCTCCAGTTAGGAAAATGGCAAGGTATTTGTGTGTGTGTGTGTGTGACTATTGTGAATGAGATCATGCTTTTGGGGGTTTTCTGTTTGCTTATTGTTGGTGTATAGAAATGCAACTGACTTTTGCACATTTATTTTAAACCCTGAGACTTTGCCAAAGTCTTGTTAGTGCAATTAGGTTTTTGACAGATTCTCTTGGATTTTCAAGGTATAGAATCGTGTCATCTTCAAAGAGGGATAACTTCACTTCCTCTCTTCCTACTTGGATACCTCTGATCTCTTTGTCTTGTCTGATTGCTCTAGCTAGGATTTCCAAAACTGTGTTTAACAGCATGGGTGAGAGTGGGCATCCTTGTCTTGTTCTGATTTTCAGGGGAAATGGTTTCTATTTCTGTCTGTTTAGCAGTATGCTCGCTGTGGGTCTCTTGTAGATGGCTCTTACTATTTTGAGGTATGTTCCATCTATGCCTTGATGTTCGAGGGCTTTTATCAAGAAGGGGTGCAGGATTTTATCAAAAGCTTTTTCCATGTTTAAAGATATAATCATGTGTTTTTTTGTTTTAACATCTGTTGATGTATTTAATGACACTTATGGTCTTACGAATGTTGAACAAGCCCTGCATCTCGGGAATGAAGCGTACTCGGTCATGGAGGATGATTTTTGAGATGTGTTGTTAAATCCGGTTTGCTAGAATCTTGTTGAGAATTTTGGCATCTATGTCCATCAAGGATATTGGCCTGTAGTTCTCTTTCTGTGTTGAATCTTTACCTGATTTGGATATCAATGTTATGTTAGCTTTGTAAAATAACTTGGAGAGAGTTTCCTCTTTCTCAATTGCCTGGAATACTTTCAATAAGATTGGTATCAGTTCCTCATTGCATGTTTTGTAAAATTCTGCTGGAGAGCCATCTGGTCTGGGCCTTTTTTTTTGGTAAGTCGTTTTTTTATGACATAGTCAATTTTCTGGATTGTTATGGGTCTATTTAGGGTCTTGATTTCTTCTTTTTTCATCCTGGGTAGGTTGTGTGATATCAGAAAGTCCTCCATTAGGTTTTCAGGATTGTTTCCATACAACTATGCATAACAGTCTCTGATAATCTTTTGTATTTCTTTGGGGTCAGTTGTGACTTGAACTTTTGCATTTCTGATTGTTTATTTGGACTTTTTCTCTCTTTTTCTTGGTCGGTCTAGCTAAGGTTCCATCAATCTTATTTATCCTTCCAAAGAACTGGCTTTTAGTTTTGTTGATTTTTTGTATGATCTTTTTGTCTTCTATGTTCTGAATTTGGGCTTTTATTTTGATGATCTGGATTCTTCTCCTGAAGTTAGGGTTTCTGTGTTGTTGCTTTTCCAGTTTCCTTAAGTGGCTTGTTAGGCTGTTAACTTGTGAACTTTCCATTTTCTTTATGTGTGTTTGTAGAGATATAAATTCCCCTCTCAATACTGATTTTGTTGCATCCAAGAGGTTTTGGTAAGATGCTTCTTTGTTCTCAATTGTTTCCAGGTATCTTTTAATCTCTGTTTTGATTTCCATGTTGACCCAGGAGTTGTTTAGCATCATGCTGTTTAGTGTCCATGTCTTTGTGGGTTTGAGGGGAACTTTTTTGGTGTAGAAGTTTATTTTTATTCCACTGTTGTCTGACATGATGCCTGGCAACATTTCAATCTTATGGAATTTGTTTATGCTTGATTCATGGCTGAAGATGTGGTCAATCTTAGAGTACATTCCATGAGGTGGTGAGTAGAATGTATATTCCATGGTTGTTGGGTGGCGTGTTCTGTAGGTATAAATTAAGTCCATTTGATCAGTGTCACGTTAAGGTTCTGGATCTCCTTGTTGATTTTTGTCTTGATGATCTGTCTAGGGTTGTGAGTGGGGTATGTAAATCCCCAGCTATAATTGTGCTAGAGTCAATATTTTTTTTAAGTTTACCTAGAAGCTGCTTTATGAAAAATTTGGTGCTCTTATATTGGATGTATATATGTTTAGGATGGATATTTCTTGTTGATGGATTGAACCTCTTATCATTATGTAGTGACCTTCCTTATTTTTTTATTTTTGATAGCTTAAAGGGTATTGTATCTGATATTAAGATCGTGACTCTTGCTTTCTTTTGTGTTATGTCCACCTGAAATTTTGTTTCCCATTCACTTACTTTGAGTCTGTGAGTGTCCTTTCTATTGAGATGAGTCTCTTGGAGACACTATATTGTTGTCTCATGTCTCATGATAGTTTATCCCTTTTGCCACTCCATGTCTTTTCAGTGGTGCATTTAGTTCATTCACATTCAGGCTAATTATTTGAAATGTGGGAGTGTATCTCTGTATGTAGTTTGTATAGAGTTTGTTGTTGCTGCTCTTTGTTTATTTCATTGTTATCTTTCCTTTGATTTTGGAGTTGATGTATGTGTGTTTTCAATCTTTTTCCTGCATTCTTGGGAGGTGCTGTCATTCTTTTTTTCTCTTCTTCTGTGTTTAATACTTTCTTAAGTGTTCCTTGTGTAGCTGGTCTGGAGGCTGCGTAAGCTCTTAGAGATTGAATGTCTGGAAAGGATTTTAACTCTCCATCACTGATGAAGCTTTGCTTAACTGGGTAAATAATTCTTGATTGAAATTGTTTACCTTTGAGAACTTTGAAGAATGGGCTCAAAGCTCTCCTAGCCAGAAGTGTTTCTGGAAAAAGTTTGCTGCTATGCTCATTGGTCTTCTCTAGTAAGTAGTCTGACCTTTTTCTCTTGCTGCCTTTAGGATTTTTTATTTTATACCTACTTTGTGTAGGCAAATTGCTATGTGTTGGTCTTCCCATGTGTTGTCTTGCAGGGGTTCTCTGAATCTCTTGTGTTTGAATGGTCATGTCACTGATGTGATGAGGGAAATTTTCTTAGACAATTTCATGGAATGTTTGCTCCAGGGTGATCTCTATCTCTCTGTCTGCCTCAGGAAACCCAATTACTCTTAGATTCAGCCTCTTGAAGTAATCACTCATCTCTCCTAGGTTTTGTTGTGTCTTTTTAAACTTCTTTTCCATTTTTTTTTTTATCAGTTTGGGTTAGTTCTATATTTTGGTCCTTAAGTTCTGAGAGTCTTTCTTTGCTTGGTTAATTCTGCTTCCCATGCTTATCAGTTGTTATTTATTTCATTCACAGTATTCTTTATTGCTGTCATCAAAGTTATCAACTCCTTCATGCTTTCTTCATGTCTCTCCTCAATTCTATTTATTCTCTCTATTAATATCTTGATATCTGGGTTTATGGATTGAGACCAGACATTCTGGGAGCTCTTTATTGTTTGCATTCCAAAGTCTATATTCTCAGTGACTGACCTCCCAGGGGTCTGTGTGAGACCCATATTCTTCCTTTGGTTTTTCTTCATTTGTGTAGATTTTCCTCCACTCTTTTTTTTAACCTCTTCTTTAATTATGTTGTTCAGGGTTGGGTGAATAGCTTTTACTTTTGTTGGCACAAGCTCCTATTCTTCCTTATGGTGGATCCTCCGGCTTTGTTCAACACTGAAGCTGGACCTTGGATGGTGGACTGTAATTTTTGCAGTTTTGAGATTTAATTGAGGGGAGAGCTGTGATTCAGAAACTATCTGCAGATCCCAGTATCTGCTGACATATGTGTTGACCCCCTGAAACCCACTTTCCACTGCCTTACAATCTGTGTATTCAGTGGGGGTATAGGTTTGCCCCATGAAAGCAAAATGAGGTAAGAAAAAGGAAAAGAATGATGAAAGGAAGGAGGGGGGTGAGATGAAGGTGGAGAGAGAGAAGAATTGGAAAAACAGACAGGCATACCAAGTAACAAATAAGAAGAGATACAAAGACAGAAAAGATTTAAGAAAAAAAAAATACAATCATACAAACACAAAAATTGACTAAAACCCTCGTATTGATGTTCTCTCCTCAAAAATACCCATACACTAACAGGAAGTCTTTAAAAAATGACAAAATAACAGAAACAAAGCAAGTATGAGAGTGTCATCAAAAACATAAAAAAAGAGAGAAGAGGAAAAGAAAAAACACTAAAATAAAAAATAAAAAAGCAAACAAACAAATAAAAAACAAACAAAACAAAGCAAAATTTGCTCTGAGGTTGTTACTGTAACTTCAACTTTCTTTCCGCTCTTGTCTCCAGCCTCTCCCCTCTGCTCAGTGCAGGCTGATAGGGTTGCTCTCAGCATGGGTCAGATGCCCAAAGGACTACCGTAGGAGAGCGGATCAGATCTGAACTCACCCAGGTTTTTGCTGTTGTTGTCAAGTCTCCCACTCATATCTATCGTGTCTGT
Organism: Tarsius wallacei; assembly: GCA_963574415.1. Lineage (NCBI taxonomy): Eukaryota > Metazoa > Chordata > Mammalia > Primates > Tarsiidae > Tarsius > Tarsius wallacei. The sequence continues at coordinate 12,765 of CAUYQG010219695.1, read as the reverse complement.
GCCTGTTCCAGCATGGGGGAAGGGCACCTGTCTCTCTGAATTTGACGAGATAACCGCTAGGTACCAGGTTGGAGACTGGGTGGAGCTTGGCAGGGCAATGGAGGTTTCTGCCTGGTCCCAGGACAGAGAAAATGGCTCCAGTTGGCATTTCCTTACTGGTGGTGGGGCACCTCTCCAGTTCTCCCCAAGCTGCTCTCTCCATGGACCTGGGACTCCTGCCACTTTGCCATCACAGGTAATGTATGGGCTGGGCCCCAGGTGATTAGGATCAGCTGTATTCCCCAGTCTTTTCTCCGGAGATCCCTGAGAATAGCAGATGACCCTGCACACCTGCAGCTCTGATCTCAGGGCAGTGGTGGGTTGCAGTCACCTCCAGAGCAGAGTCCTGGGTGCATGAACCTGAGTTTCCCCTCAGACAGACTTTCTCTTACCCACCAACATATACCCACTCATGCAGAGTCTTTATGGACACTCACTTTGGAAGAAACACTCCCAGTCCCACCTGATCAAAACTGTTATTTTTTATTGTATTTCTTCCTTTCATGAAATATTTTTTTAATATGGCATTCAAACATTTTCATGTGAAAGAAAATTTTTAAATTTTATTCATAATCTACATTTCCATTGCATTGTAATGAAAGATTATTATTCATAATATTTTCACTTTACAGAACTTGTTAAGTGACTTGTTCGTGGACTAATAATTTTTTAGTATATTCAGTGAATGAGAAGAAATTGTATTCTCTACTTTCAGGGCACAAAGTTTGGTATATATTCATAAGATCTATCTTGTTTATTGTGTTTTTTAACTCTTTTATATTATTACTTATACAAAAGGACCAAAAAATAACTGGAATTATTTTAGAGGGCAGGCCCCTTGTAGTATACTTGGGATATGTTTATCCAGATCAAATGGTATCAAAATTTGTATCTGGAAGTTTGAGAAGGTCTTGTCATTATTTGCAGAAGAAGCATAACTGTGACAAATTGGTGCCTGGGTCTGCCACCATGACAATGTGCTTGCCCACAGTGTGCTGGGTATTCAGCAGTTTTTGACTAAAAATAGCATGACCCTGTGCCCCACCCTCCTGATTCACCTGATCTCACCCTAAACAACTATTATTTTGTTTGTTTCCCCTATGAAAAAAATTCTTAAAGGGAAACATTTTGTTGACGTGGAAGAATTGAAAAAAAATGGCAGAAGCACTAAAAGGCATAAAAATTGATAAGTGCATAAACAGTTTTGAGTAGTGGAAAAAGCATCACAATAGTTGTAGTACATCAAATGGAGAATACTTTGAAGGTGACTAAAGTTTAAACATGTAAGAATGAATACACAATTTTTAATAAATACTTTCCAGGGGTGTTTTTTGGTGTTCTTTTGTTTTTTTGCTTTTGGTTCCCACTCATATTTTGTTCACTTTATCTGTCTTCTACTAAGGATGGTTGTTAAAGACTCCTATTATTTGTCTATTTCTATCTATTTCTCCTTGCATATTATAAAGGTTTTTCTTCACAACAGCTGTTGCTGTGTTATTTGAGGCATAGATATTAATAATTGTTATACTGTCATGGTGAATTTTGACTTTTACAAATGAAAATTTCCCTTTTGGTCACATTTTTAAAATATTATAATTATTTTAAGTATTTTCTTGCCTTTACTCAATAAACTCAGTAAAACTTATCGAAATTTTATTTGAAAATATTCTACCCGAAAAACTTGAATTTAAATCATCTCTCAAAATATTTTATTTTGCCTCCATTTCTTTCCATTTTCTATCGACTGTAATAGCATTTTGTCCCCTTTCCTTTCTCCTTTCTCCCTTCTTCCCTCCTTCCTTTCCTCCCTCCCTTCCTTCTTTCCTTCCTTCCTTCCTCCCTTCCTTATTTTCCTTCTTTCCTTTGTCCTTAGAGCAAAAATTATGTCCTTAGTTTTTAAATTTCTGATTCAAATTTTTTTTCATATCCTCAGGACTTATTTAAGTGTATTAAATTTGGTGTTCTGACTAACAGTTATCATTGACTCTGTATTTAATTTTGGCAGGGGAGATAAATTGATTATTATTCTCTAACTTGTATGGTAATTTTGTACAGGTTTGTGTAATTTCACATTCTTTTGTTAATGTTTAAAAGTTCAGTTTACTTTGTAGAATTTCTTTTTTTTAAAATTTCATTTTATTGTAGAGATGTGGGGTACAAATGAGGATTAACTGCATAAGTATCCTGCATGCAGGTGAAGTTTGGGCTTCTTATTGGCTCTCACTCCTCCTGGTAGTGGACCAGGTTGTGTCATATCCCCTGCATATGACTCCTTCCCTTCATATTCCTCCTTCCCTTCCTCCCTTAGCAGTGCTCAGTACCTGCTGATCCCTCTCTTGTGCTAATGTGACCAATGTTCAGGGCCCACTTATGAGTAATAATATGCAGTATTCAGTTCTTTATTTCTGTGATAGTTCACTTAGTATCATGGTCTCCAACTTTATCTAATTTGCTGCAAAGTCCATCATTTTGTTCTTTATAGTTGCATAATACTTCATCATGTATATGCACCACATTTTCTTTAGCCAGTCCACTTTTTATGGCCAATAAGGTTGGCTTCATATTTTTGCTATTCTGAATAGTGTGTCAATAAACAAGCATGTGCAGGTTTCTTTTTGTAGAACGATTTATGCTCCTCTGGGTATATTCCCAGAAGAGGGATTGCTGGATGGTATGAAAACTCAATTTTTAGTTATTTTATGAATTGCTGCACTGCTTGCCATAGCAGCTGAATTAGCTTGTACTCCCACCAACAGTGTAGAAGCATTCCCTTTTCTCCACACCTGCACCAGCATCTATTATCATTTGACTTATTAATAATGGCCATCCTTGCCAGAGTTAGGTGGTATCTTATTGTAGTACTGATTTGCCTTTCTCTGATGATTAGTGAGGCTGAGCATTTTTAATGTGTTCGTTGGCTGCTTGTATGTCATCTTTTGAGAAGTCTATTCATGTCCTTTGCTACTTTTTAATTTTTTTTCCTTTCACTTCGAGTTCCTTGTAGATTCTGGATGTTAGGGCTTTTGTCAGGTACATAATTTACAAATATTTTCTCCCATTCTATGGGCTATTTATTCTCTTGATGGTTTCTTTTGTTGTCCAAAAGCTTTACAGTTTGCTGAAAACTGACTTGTCTATCTTAGCTTTTATGGCATTTGCTTTTGGAGAATTTGTCAAGAATTAATTGCCTACTCTGATGTTTATAAAGGTGTTTTCTACATTTTCTTTCTAGGATTCATATAGTTTGAAGTTTTACATTTAGGTTTTTGATCAATTTTGAGTAGATTTTTGTATAAGGTGATAAGTAGAGATCCAGTTTTATTCTTTTTAATATGGTCATCCAGTTATCCCATTTGCTAAATATGGTCTTCTTTCCCCAGTGATTGTTATGGGTGACTTTGTTGAAGATGAGTTGGTCGAGAGACTGTGTTATTGTTTCTAGAATTATCCTGTTCCATTGGTCTATATTCCAATTCCTATACCAATACCAAGCTGTTTTGGTTACTGTAGCCTTGTAATAAAGTTTAACATCTGATAGTGTGATACTTTCTGCTTTTTTCCTTTTGCTGAGGATTGTTTTGGCTATCCTTACACTTTTTTGTTTCCATATAAATTCCTGTATTGTTGTTTCCAGGCTTGAGAAGAATGGTGTTGGTAATTTGATGGGTATTGCATTGAATCTGTAGATTGCCTTGGGTAGGATGGACACCCTGACAATATTGTTTCTTCCAATCCATGAGCACAGAATAAATTTCCTCTTGTTTGTGTCATCCTTTATTTCTTTGAGCAGTGTTTTGTAGTTCTCACTGTAAACATCTTTCACTTCTCTGATAGGTGGATGCCGATGTCTTTAATTTTTATTGTGTGGCTACTGTGAATGGGATTGTGTTTTCTATTTGGTTCTTTGCCTACTTGTTGCTGGTGTATAGAAATGCAACTATCCTTTGAACATTGACTTTGTACCCTGAGACATTACCAACATCGATTATCAGTGTGAGGAGGATTTTAACATATTCCCTAGGATTTTTAAGGTATAGAATCATGTTGTCAAGGGATTTCCAGGAAGATGGTGGCATAACCAGTTGGACTGCATGGGTCCCTGTGTGTGTAAGTGATTGTATGCAGGAGTGTGCAAAACTGTGTGGGAGTTTGAGAGCAAGTGGCCAGGGAACTCCTGGTGAAGCCATTGGTGCCACAACTGCTCTGCTTGGACCCTAGAGCTTCCCAGAACACAGAAGCAGAGTGCCATTTTCTCAAAAGCAGAGCTTTTCTTGAAAAGAGCAACTCAAATGATTGCCGACCCCACCACCATAGCACCGGGATGAATGTTGCAGCAAGGGATGTGGAGGGAGTGCAGTGAGGGAGCCTGAGGCAAAGTCCCAAGGAAACAGTGGGGAGAAGCAACGCCAAGCCTCAACTGGGCTCCAGAGCCTTGCCACCAGGTCCTGCGATCCAAAGGCTGTGATAACTGTTGGATAGGGAGCTATTGGTCCCATTGGTGACAGAAACAGCAGCCAGCAGAAAAACTGACCAGAATTTCTAATGCCTGGACAGAGAAGTACTCCAGGGCAGCCTCTGTGGAACAGCAGAACTGCATCTTGACACCAGGCACTATCTCTGTGATGCATTGGGGCTGCTCTTTATGACCTCAGAGAACATTGTCCCCAGTACACAAGTCTTGGTGAATAATGGCAGATGCAGAACCACAGATGATCCATCCCCTGCCCTGAGCCAGTTGCTGGGTGGTAGATGCAGACAGCAAAACTGACAGAGAAGGAGGCTGGTGAGTGCCTAACTGACTCCCCACTGCCCCAAGTGAAATAGATCAGGAGGGCAGGACAGAGACAGGAAACCCTATTCCCCTGCCATGAACTGGATGCCCTGGGAGCTGTGACAAAGCTGGAAGAGGAAGGAAGGGGATGAAATTCTGAGAGACGGTAGGTCAAGTTATTTCAATCCCTTTCCCTCACATGGGAATGTGATGAAAAATTGTCAGTTACCGTCAGAGTCCCAGCAAAGAGTCAGTGCTAGAAAGAACAGCTACTTGGGCACAAACAATGGCTATCTCCCAGAATGACAGTACCCAGAAGATACTTACAGAGATCAGAGAATCTTGAATAAAAATCAAGAAATGCAAGGGCTAAAACTAGATGAAATTGCAATGGAGCTAGACAGGCTCAAGAAAGTGTACTTAACATAACAGAAATAAAGAACTCCATCCAATAAATAAATAACAAATTGACAAGCGTGGGAAGCAGAACTGACCAAGCAGAAGAAGGAATCTCACAGCTGGAAAACTAAAATATGGAATTAACTTAATCTATTAAAAACACAGGGAGAAAAAAGCTTCAGAAGAAAGAGGAAACTCTCCAAGGGACGTGTGATTTTATAAAGAAACCAAACCTACATCTGAGGAATTCCTGAAATAGAAAGAGAAATGGAAAACACCTAGGAACCAACATTCTATAAGGTTAATCAAGAAAATGTATCTCATCTGGCCAGAGAGACAACTATACAAGCACAAGAGATCCAGAGAACCCCTGAAAGACATCTTATGAGAAAACCAACTCCTAGACACATAGTAATTCATAATTCACCTACCAAAGTAGGTATAAAAGAAAAAATCCTAAAGGCAGCAAGGGAAAAACATCAGAAAACTTACCAGGGGAGATAATCAGAATTGCCGTGAAACACTACAGGCCAGAGGGAATTGGACACCAATCTTTAATGTTCTGAGATAAACAAGAGATAAACCAAGAATTTCCTACCCAACCAAGCTAAGCTTCATCAGCAATGGAGAATTAAACTCCTTCCAAGATATCCAGTCCCTAAGATAATATGCGGCTTTCAGACTAGCTCTACAGGAGATGCTTAAAAAGGTGCTGAGCACAGAAAAAAGAAACAAAAGAAAGACCATATATTTCACAAGATCACAAGCAAACACATAAGCAGCAGAACACACAGCATAACCACAAAAATGAAAACAGACATATATGAGCACAAAAGCTAAATGAAAACAAAGCAGCCTTATCTCAGGAACAAACTCTCACAATTCAATAATCAGCCTGAATGTGAGTGGACTAAATGCACCACTGAAAAGACATAGAATGACAAACTGTATAAAAACACATGACCCATTAATTTGCTGCTTCCAGGAAACTCATCTCACCACAAACAACATCTACAGACTCAAAGTTAGAGGATAGAAAACAAATTCCCAGGTGAATGATCACAAAAGAAGGCAGGGGTCACAATCTTAATAACAGATAAAACAACCTTTAAACTATCAAAAATTTAAAAAGATACAAAAGGACACTACATAATGATAAAAGATTCAATTCTTCAACAAGAAATATCCATCCTAAACATATATGCAACACAGGAGCACTAGCTTTTGTACAGCAGCTTCTAGATAAACTAAAAAAAGATATTGACTCTAACACTGTCATAGCTGGGGATTTAAATCCCCCACTAACAACCCTAGATAGATAATCAAGACAAAAAAATCAACAAAGAGATCTGGAACCTCAGTTTGGCACTTGACCAGATGAACTTAGTAGATACCTACAGCCAACAACCACAGAATATACATTCTACTCATACCACATGGAACATGTTCCAAGATCAGCCATAAAAACAAGCATAAATAAATTTCACATCCATTGCTTTGCTAAATTCTGGTCTGGTCATGTGAATCTTTGATATATGGTCACCATATTTACTAGATTTGGTCACCTCCCCTTTTTTGGGGAGGTGAATCTTCTCTCTATTCTCTCTCTCTCTCTCTCTCTCTCTCTCTCTCTCTCTCTCTCTCATTTGCTTTCTAAGTAAACAATATTTTTCAATCTAAAAAAAATAAATTTTGTGAGACTAAAATAATGTCATGTATCTTCTCAGGCCACAGTTGAATAAGAATAAATATCAACACTAACAAAATTTCCCCCAAACTCAAAAAGACATGGACATTAAACAGCATGATGCTGAACAACTCCTGGGTCAACAGAGAAATCAAAACAGAAACTTAAAGTTTCCTGGAAATAAATGAAAATGAAGAAACACCTTACCAAAACCTCTGGGATGCAAGAAATCAGTATTAAAAGGGGAATTTATATCTCTATGAACACACATCAAGAAAATAGAAAGAGAAAAAGTTGACACCCTAACAAATCACTGAAGGGAGCTGGAGTGGCAAGACTACCAAAACTTTAACTTCAGCAGAGGAATCTAGATTACCAAAGTAAAAGTTCAAATACGGGACAAGGAAGACAAAACTACCATTAAAAAATCAATGAAACAAAAAGCTGCTTTTTGAAAGGACAAGCAAGATTGATAAACCCCCTAGCCAGAATGACCAAGAAAAAGTGAGAAAAAGCCCAAATAAATAATCAGAAATGCAAAAGATCAAGTCATGACAGACCCCAAAGAAATACAAAAGATTGTCAAAGGCTACTATGCATACCTGTATGGAAACAAACTCAATAACTTAAATAAAGTGGAGAACTTTCTAACATCACATAACCTCCCAAGGTTAAAATAAGAAGAAATTGAGATACTAAATAGACTAATAGCAACCCAGGTAATTGACTCTGTCATTTTAAAGCTATCTACAAAAACAAAACAAAACAAAACAAAACATCCTGGACCAGATGAATTTCCAGCAGAATTCTACAAAACATACAAGGAGCTGATACCAATCCTATTGAAAGTATTCCAGGCAATCGAGAATGATGGAATTCTCCTCAAATCAGTTTATGAAGCTCACATCACATTGATATCCAAATCGTTTAAGATCCAACAAAGAAAGAGAACTATAGGCCAATATCTCTGATGAACACAGATACAAAAATTCTCAACAAGATTCTGACAAATCAGAACCAACAACACATTTCAAAAGTATCCACCAAGGCTAAGTAGGTTTTATCCCTGGGATGCAGGGCTCATTCAACATCTGTAAGACCATAAATGTAATTAAGTACATCAACAGATGTAAAATCAAGAACCACATGAGTACATCATTAGATGTGGAAAAAGTTTTCGATAAAAGCCAGCCTCCCTTCTTGACAAAAACATTCAAACACCTAGACATAGAAGGAACATATCTTAAAATAGTAAGAGACATCCATGATAAACCTACAACCAACATATTGCAAAAGAGACATAAATTGGTAGCATTTCCCCTGAAAACAAGACAAGGCTGCCCACTGTCACCCCTCCTATTCAACATAGTGGTGAAAATCTTAGCTAGAGCAATCAGACAAGAGAAAGAAATCAGGGTTATCCAAATAGGAAAAGAAGTCAAGTTATCCCTCTTTGCTGACGATATGATCCTATACCTTGAAAATTCAAGAGACTGTCAAAAATCTCCTTGTACTAATCAAGGACTTTGGCAGTCTCGGGGCACAAAATAAATGTGCAAAAGACAGTTACATTCTTATACACCAACAGCAAACAGGCAGAGAACCAAATACACAAGTCCATTCTCAATAGCCAAACACACACAAAAATGAAATACCTCGGCATCTGCCTAACCAGAGAAGTGAAAGATCTTTATAACAAAAACTACAAAACACTGCTCAAAGAAGTCAAAGATGGCACAAACAAATAGAAAAATATTCCATGCTCATGGATTGGAAGAATCAACATTGTTAAGATGTCCATACTACTAAAGGCAATCTACAGGTTCAACACTTCCTATTAAATTACCAACATCATTCTTCTCAGTCCTGGAAACAGTAATACAGAAATTCATATGAAAACATAAATGACCACGAATAGACAAAACAATCCTTAGCAAAAGAAACAAAGTGGGAGGTATCACACTTCCAGACTTTAAACTTTATTATAAGGCTGTAATAATCAAAACAACCTGGTATTGGTATAAGAACAGTCATATAGACAAATCGGACAGGATAGAGATTCTAGAAGCAAACCTTCAACTTGTCAACCAACTTATCTTTGACAAAACTACCAACAACAACCACTGGGGAGAGGAGAACCTATTCAATAAATGGTGCCAGGAAAACTGGCTGTCCATGTGCAGAAGAATGAAGCAGAACTCCCACCTATCACCGTACACAAAAATCGTCTCCAAATGGATTGAAGACTTAAATGTAAAACCCCAAACTTTAAGAATCTTAGCAAATGCAGGAAACAGCCCTATGGAAATCAGAATAGACAATCAATTCCTAATCAAAACACCAAAAACCCATGCCATAAGAGATAAGATAGACAAGTGTGACCTCATGAAACTGAAAAGTTTCTGCAAAGCAAAAGAAACCATCAAGATAGCTGGGAGACAGCCCAAAGAATGGGAAAAAAACATTTGCCAACAGTGTATCTGACAAAGGTCTACCATCTAAGATCTACAAGGAACTCAAACATTCTGTAAAGAAGAAAAACAAACATATCCATTACAAAATGAGTAAAAGATACAGACACTTCTCAAAAGAAGATATACGGGCAATCAAAAGACACATGAAAAATACTCAGCCTCACTATCATCAGAGAAATGCAAATCAAAACCACATTGAGATATCACCTTACGCCAATAAGAATGGCCATGAATAAAACAAAAAACAACAGATGCTGAGTAGGACGTGGAGAAAAGGGAACATTCTACACTGTTGATGGGAATGCAAACGAGTTCACCATCTATGGAAAACAATGGGGCAATTTCTAAAAGAAATAGAAATTGACTTTCCATGTGATCTTGCAATCCCCTTTCTGGGAATAAGCCCGGAGGAATTTAAATCACTCTACAAAAAAGATACCTGCACACACTTGTTTACTGCACCATTGTTTGCAATAGCAAAAACATGGAACCAATCATGCTGCCAATCAAAATTGGACTGGATTTTAAAATGTGGTACATGTACACATATTATGCAGCCATACAGAACTTCACAGCAACTTGGATGGATTTTGAGTCAATAATACTCAGTGATTTGTCACAGAAACAAAGAACCGAGTACCATATGTTCTCACTCATAAGCAGACCCTGAACATTTACCATAAATCTGTAAGAAAGGGATTGGCAGTAGCCAGAAACTGCCAGATGAGGGAAGGGTGGGCACATAACATTAGTAAGCATACCTGATCTCAATCCAGGCAAACTGGGCACCAAAAGTAGGCCCACACTTTACCTGTATAGTGACCATGTGTATACATTTTCCTGAATTGTTCCCCACATCTTTTAAATGAAATGAATTTTAAAAAATCATATTGTCCATAAAGAGGGATAGCTTAACTTCCTCTTTTCCTATTTGCATACCCCTAATTTCCTTCTCTTGACTGATTGCTCTGATTAGGACTTCCAGCACTATGACTTACAGGAGGGGTGAGTGTCTTTTTCCCTTTCTTAGGAGGCATGCTTCCAGCTTCTGCTCATTGAGCAAAATATTGGCTGTAGGTTTATCATAGATGGCTCTTACTGTTTTGAGGAATGTTCCTTCTTTGCCTAGGTGCTCTATGGTTTTTATCAAGAAGGGATGCTGTATTTTGTTAAATGCTTTTCCTGCATCTAGTGATATAATCATGTTTATTGGTTTTACATCTGTGGATGTGCTAAATTACATTTATGGTCTTGTGAGTGTTGAACTAGCCCAGAATGAAGCCCACCTGGTTTTGGCAAATGATCCTTGAGATATGTTGTTAGATCCAATTTGCTAGAATCTTGTTGAGAATTTTTACGTCTAAAGTCATCAAGGAGATTGTCCTGTAATTCTCTTTCTTTGTTGGGTCTTTGCCAGGTTTGGGTATCAGTATGATGTTAGCTTCATAAAATGAGTTGGGGAGTATTCAATCACTCTCCATTGCCTGGAATACTTTCAATAAGATTGGTATCAGCTCCTCCTTGTATATCTTGTAGAATTCAGCTGAGAAGCCATCTGGTCCGGGGCTTTTTTTGGCAAGGAAATTTCTTATAACTGAGTCTATTTCCTGGGTTGTTATTGGTCTTCTTAGAGTTTCAATTTTTTCTTGTTTCAAGCTTTGGAGGTTGTGTGATACGAGAAAATCCTCCATTTTCTTGAGATTTTCTAGTTAGTTAATTTGCATACAGGTGTTTATAGTAATCTCTGACAATCTTGAATTTCTTCAGGGGAGGTTGTGACTTCACCTTTTGCATTTCTAATTGTGTTTATTTAGACTTTCTCTCTCTTCTTTTAGTCAATCTAGCCAGGGATTCGTCAATCTTATTTATCCTTTTAAAGAACTAGCTATTTGTCTTGTTGATCCTTTCTATATTTTTGTCTTCTAAATTCAGCAATTTTGATTTTATCTTGGTGATACAATCAATAAATGTTTCTTCTTGTCAAGAAACGTATCCCTTTATTTTTTACCCATTTCTCCTTTATAAACGAAGCATTCAGAGACTATAATTTCTAATCACATTGGTTTAAAGCACATCAGCTATAGTTAATGTTCTGATCTACCAAGACACATCTTCAAAAAATAATTTTTTTAGCTTCTTTTATTCTTAGAGCAGACTTACTTTTACTGGTGATAGTTTTAGAGTAATACTAGTCCCATCACTAACTCTCCTTTTTTTAGTACCTGAAGGCTTATTTGTTTGTTTATTTTTTAATGTGTATTCTATGATGATAGAAATTTTTAGAAATTTAACGCAGGTGTTTTAATAAAGATATAAGGAGAAAAGTTTCAAGAATTTACAAATGCAACTCCTTTATCTTCTTTTGAGAAATATCTATTCTAATCTTTTGCCCATTTTATATGAGTATTATTATTATTATTATTTTGCTATTGTGTTATCTGAGCTCCTTATGTATTCTAGTTATTAATCCCTTGTTGGATGGACAGTTTGCAGATATTTTCTCTCTCTCAGTGTGGTGTCCCTTCACTTTGTTGATTGTTTCCTTTGCTGTGCAGAATCTTTATAGCTTTATGTAATTACATTTGTCTGCATATTTTTTGCTGCCTGTGCTTTTGGGGTTTTACACAATAAATCTTTGCCTTGACTAATGTCCTGGAGCATTTCCCCAATGTATTCTTCTAGCAGTTGTATGGTTTCAGGTCTTAGATTTAAGTCTTTGCCCATTTACCATGATTTAATGTTTGCATATGGTGAGAGATTGTTTCATTCTCTTTCATATGATTATCCAGTTTTTCTAGCACTATTTATTAACAAGGCTGACCTTTCCCCATTGCATGCCCTTGGTTCATTTGCCAAAAATGAGCTGACTATAAATGTGTGGATTTCTATTTGGGTTCTTTATTCTGTTGTATTGACCTGTGTGTCTCTTTCTATGCCAGTATGATACTGTTTGGGTTACTACAGTTTTGTGGTGTATTTTGAAGTCAGGGAGTGTGGTGTTTCCAGCTTCGTTCTTTTTGTTCAGGATTGCATTGACTATACAGGCTCTTTTGCAGTTCCATATCAATTTTATATGTTTCTGTGAAGAATATCATGGGCATTTTGATAGAAACTGCACTGAATTTGTAAACTGCCTTGTGTAATATTGCCTTTTTAACAATATTAATTCTTCCAATCCAAATGCTCAACATCCCTAATTATCAGATAAGTGCAAACAAAACCACACAATTAAATATCATATCTCAGCCGGGCTTGGTGGCTCAGCCTGTAATCCCGCGCCTTTGGGAGGCTGAGGTGAGCGGATTGCCTGAGCCCGCGGGTTCGAGACCCGCCTGGGCAGGCGAGACCTCATCTCTACAATAAATCAAAAAAATTAGCCGGGCGTGGTAGCGCAC
>CAUYQG010219685.1:17500-18660 GCA_963574415.1 Tarsius wallacei | reverse complement strand
GTACCTGGGGAAGGTGCCCACCACCTCAGAGTGGTTTGTCCAAGTGTGTGAGCCTGATCCAGCCATCACCTGCAGAACAGCAGCCCCAGCCCAATGAGGGCAAAGACAGATGTTCCTGCCTGGACTGCTGGCATCCTCCAGGCCAGGCCAAGCCCAGACCTAGAGCACCACGGTCATCCTCCAGCAAGCAGATGCTGCCAGGGAGACTGGGAGCCCGCTGTGTGGGCCAGAAACAGAGGTGGGTGTGGCTCAAGAGACACCATCAGGCACAGGTCCCTTCCAGGAAGCATCAAGCCAGGCAGGAGACCAACTTCTCATCCACTGGGATCTCTGGCAGTACCCCTCACCCTCTGGTTCCCATTCCTCCTTCCATCCAACCATTACTTATCCTCCACCAACTATGTGCCAGGTGGAGCTGTGCTGGGTGCTGAGCAAAGCCAGAGCACAGTCCCAGAGTCCCAGCGCCTGCAGGTCATACCATCATCTCCAGATCAGCGTTTCTCAACTCCAGGACCACCGATACTTTCAGCCAGATGATTCCTTGTCATGGGGAATGCCCTGCACAACTGCAGGTTGTGTAGCAGGGTCCCTAGGCTCTACCCACTAGATGCCAGGAGCACTTCCCAAGTTGTGACAACCAGAAATGTCTCCAGACATTGTCAAATGTCCCCGGGGGTAGAGGGGTGCGATGCAAAATTAGACTCAATTGAGAATCACTGGGCGAAAGGGAAAGACCAGTCAGAAAACGCCCTATGCAGAAGGCCTTACGGTGCAAGCAGAGAATGAAAGGGAATGGGCAGGTCCCTAAGGTGGACCCTGTGAGCTGGAGTCCCAAGCAGAAGCAGGGGCCCGCCATGCAGGGGCTGTGTGTGGAGCCCAGCTGCCTGTGCTGGCTCCCTGGGGCCTCTGCTAGCCGCGGGTGGGCCTCTTGGCAGGAAGCACCACCCCCAGTCTGCACTTTCAGGAACCCTAGCTGGGGAAGGGGAAGTGACTGTCAAGGTCATCTGGCCAGGATGCTGGACCTGGAATCTGGCACTCTGCTCTCTCCTCTTTCTCTCTTCTCCCGGCTTTCCTCTTCTCTCTCGGGCTCTCCTTCCCCCCTCCCTCTCCTAATGCCCACGTGTTCAGAGGGGCTCAGGACTCAAGAAGAAGTGATCCTG